>PVKY010002318.1:0-26211 GCA_004027775.1 Bradypus variegatus | reverse complement strand
CGGGAGTAAAGGACGAGCAGAAACTGGCCACGTGCGTTGCTATGTGACAGAGGAACCCCGAATGCCAGCAGCCTTTCTCCAGAAAAGGCACCCTCTTGATAATGCTTTAATTTTTACATTTTCATGGTCTTAGAGTTGTAACATGCAACTTAATAAATCCTCATTGTTAAAAGCCAACCTGTTTGTGGTTTATTGCATTCCATCAGCTTTATCAAACCAAAACAGGTATATCCTCTAGCATTAGAGGTCAGGATGATCCAGATGACAGGAACCTGTGACTCAGAAGGTCGTCATGATATTTTATAACAACTAAAAATATTCTGCTCTCTCTGTAAGATAAGTCCAAGAAATTTTACTTTAATGTATATATTTCTCATAAAAAGTCAAATACTTAAAAGCAAACACTATATGAAACAGGAGTATAAAATTTTTTAGATCTCGAGACACACCCGTTCATGAAAGGGAAATTCCAGAAGGAGCAGTCACTTATTAGCTTACTGATTTATAGTATTTGGTGTTTAATAGGCACCCTCGAATCCATAACTTTAATGAGTCTTCATATTATGCTTTAGAATAGTTAGTATCAAATTATTACCATTTTTACCACCCCCTGAGCTTGCTTTGCTTTTCTCTAGAAAAAGAAAAAACAATTTCATTCTTGCTTTTGCCTATTATACAAGAATTGCAAATGCTTCCACCTTGTAACATATAAACCAAGAAATGGCACCTGGCCAGGGCTCTCACTGGGGTCTGGGGCTGTGGGTGTGGGTGTGGGAGCAGGTGGGGCTCTGCAGAGTCCTGGGTGCTGACAGCGTTTGTGGGACACAGCACACAGTTTCAGCATGCTGGGCTTTCACTCAAAGCACCTGATGATGTTTGCACTTATTAAATGAGGCTAACAGAAAAGCATTTTGTTATGTCCTGACAAGAATTTGTAAACAGGAAACCATAATTCTTCAGAGACAGAAAAAAATTGTAAGTTTTTCACACACCCTCAATGCCCAGAAAGGAAACTGGGCAATGGGCCTCCTTTCTTTGTTTATTCTCCCTTTTCTACCTAAGAGCGAAACAAGTTCTTGGAGAAATGGGGTGAGGGGCATAAGTCAAGGATAAATAGGTATTCCATCCAGGAGGACTGGTGGAGGGGGGAAGATGGAAAAAGGAATGGGTTGTACTACAATAGGTAGAACCCAGGCACCGTCCTCCCACATAGCACTACTTTCAAATGCAATCAATTTAACCATCAGTTTTCAATCTATCACTCCTAGTAGCCTCCTGCAGATAGGAGAGAGGGTCCATCTTCCCTCCTCAGCTCCAGCACATGGGGCACAGAGAGGTGGCCTGTAAGGCTGACCCCATGTCCATGTGTCCAGCACACAGGGCCCCAGGCCAACCCCTCTGGTGAATTTTGGTGCCAATGCTGAGGCTCACTGCCCAACAAGCCACAAGCCTGCTTCTCATTCTAGGCTGATCTTTGGATTGCATGTTTTTTTTGAATGGAGAAAGGTTTATAAGAGTTCTTTCATCTGAAAAATTTTGCCTTTTCAAATATGAAATATGTTAATAATAGTATCACTAACATTCTGATGCAGCTTTTTAAAAATTATTTTTATATGTCTTATTATCAAATCCTCATAACCTCTGTAGGACAGTTTTAGTTTCCCAGAATGTTTAAAGCAAATACCAGGAACTGGCTTGGCTTGAACAGTTCTGAGGCCAAGAAAATGTCCAAATCAGAACATGATCAAGGCAGTGTTTTCTTCCTGATGACCAGCTGCCAGGAATCCTGGGCTCCTCTGCCACATGGCAAGGCTCATGGAGGCATCTGCTGGTCTCTCCCTTCTTTTCTGCATTTCATTGATTTTAGCTTCTTGCCTCCGTGGCTTTCTCTTTATATATACATATTCATTCGGTTTATAAAGGAGTCCAGTAAGAAGACGGAGACTCATCCTGAATGAAGTGGTCACATCTTAACTGAAGTAGCCTCATCAAAAGATCCTGCTTACAATGGGTTTATACATAGGAATGGACTAGATTAAAGAACATGTTTTTCTGGGGTACATACAGCTTCAATCTACCACTGGTACAAAGTCCAGCCCCACTGACTCACCCAGTAGCAGAACCCTCATTTTCCTCTGAGTGCCACCTTGCTGAGATCCTTCTCCTGGAGCAGGTTGGGTCCCAGAGTAATGCCCGGCAGGAAGTGGAGAGAAGTGACCCAGGGTTGGGGACAACAATATGGAAATGGTGGCAGCAGTCACAGATATTGGAGGCCTCACCCAGATACTGACAGATGAAATGAAAGGTAAAGGGAGATGTCAGAAGCTATGCAGAATGGGGTGGACAGTATTTGGTATCTACTTAGCTCTGACAACAAGGGAGACAGAACAGTCAGAGGTCACTTGGAAACATATTTTTGAACTTGGGAAAAGGGGAAGGAGAGAGGAAGAAAGAAAAGGCTGTTTACCATGCTTCAAACATTCCAACACATAGAACCTTAATTTAATAAATTACAGAGAAGAAAAGTAAACTTTTCAGACCAGTCATAAGTACTGGTAATTAAAGTCCTGAAAATGTAGACTTCCCAACAGGAAACACTATCCTTTGCTTATAAAATTGTCTTTTTAAGTCAATAGTAAATTGGTCATTAATTAACATATACTTATTTTTAAATGCCTGGGCAAAAAAGTTACAACCTATGCAGCTTACTCTCTAAGTACTTACATTTTCTAAGATAAAACTGAACCATCTTTTTTCACAATTCAAGGTTTCTTAAGTGTAGTGTGATTTGCAATTCAGATTCTCTATGCATTGGCTTCTTCCCAAAACTGAGTTAGGAAAGGGAATCTTCAGGGTAGGGAAATCACTGGAATCTTAACGGAGTTTTAAAAGTACGTCTATTCTGAGATTGTGCAACAATCTAGGGTAGGGAACCCATCTTTCCTGGCTGAACTGGAGTTTGTATTTCAAGGATCTCCTCTCACCACTCTGCTGCCTGCCTCGACGTCGGAGCCGTCCCAGGCTGGAGGAAACTGCCATTGGTGGGTTGTGCCTGGCAGCCGCTCGCAAAAGCAGGCAGTCCTGGGTACTTTTCAGGGACAGGAAAAGGGTCCATGAGCCATTCTGTCCCGGAGGAACGTAATTCGGAGTGGGGAAGACTCAGTCCCCCAGCTAGATGACCAGCTCTCCACCAAACTTCCCCTTCTTGCCGTCTTCACTCCGGGCTCTTGGTTCTCAGCTCACCCCCAGCTCTGAGGAAATTCTGTGCAAACTGTTAAAAAGAGGGAGATCGTTTTACAAAGATAAATAAGGAAAGATAGTCAAGATGTGTGGAAAGTGCAGAACAAGGTTGAAGAGTGCTAATCCATTATTTTCTGAAATATGTTGTACGTTAATCTAGGGAATTCCAAGGAAACATTCCGGAAGAATTTAACAGGTTATCTGGGGGGTGTGGATAAGGGAAGTATGAGTGTCCCAAATTTCATAATTCTGGGCGATTGATTATGTTTAAAACAAATGTGCATCCGTTTGTCACCAGGAGTGACTGTAAAGATGCGTACAAACGCTCTCAAACCAGAGCTCCGGGAAAGGCTTCGAATGGCTGAAGATGCGTCCTCTTCATCCTCCCAGGCACGCGCCCTTCCGGTCCGAAGGCGCGTCCTCCTGCCCAGGGCCGGGTGACCGTGCAATGCCCCACGTAGACTGCTTGCTGGGCACCGACTCTGCCTGGCGCAGGTGGAGGCGCTCTGCAGAGCATCCCTGAACTCCGCTCTCAAGGGTCCAGCGTGCTAGGGTGATATGAATTCCCCTTGGGCGGAAAAGCGTTCCAAACGACCACATTGTCTTCTGCCGAGCTGCACTTTCGCGCTCTCTAACCCCCGCGGGCGCGGCGCCTTCTTCCCCGCTGGGCAGCTTCGGGGAGCCGCAGGCGCACAAGGGGCCAATTGATCCTTGGGGAAATGAAAAGCTTTTCTTCTTTTCCGTAGGGCTCCACATCTGATTTCTTCGTTGAACTACAACTCGGGGAGCCCGGAAAATTTTGTGTTAGTCACAAACTCGCCTCCAAGACCTAAGGAGATAACTCCCCCCCCCTCACTGCTCCACATCAGGGCGGATCCTCACACCAGCCTTTGGGCTTGTCCCCGCGGGGCGAGACGTCTTGGGTGGTTCGAGCGTGTGCTGCTTGTTCGAGGTTACACAATTGGTTCGCGCAGGCCCGGGAGGTGGAGTGTGACCGACGAAGCAACTCCCGACGCCTTCCTGGCTGCTCTGGCCTAGTAGTGCCCACGAACTGGGCAACGGAACCCGTGTGCCTCCGACCAGCAAAACTGCGACAAGGCCTGGGGCTGCAGGCGCCCTCGGCGTTTCCCTTCCTCTCCCACCTAGTCTCCAGCCCCTAAATCGCTCTGTGAGCATCCGGGAGACAGGACCTCGCCTGGAGAGGTATTAGGGATGCAGGACTCCCTGCGCCTTTGGTTCGCCACACAACTGGGTGTGTAGGGACGGCTGGGAGGACCTGGCCGACCTAGGGGTCCCTCTTTAAGTCCATCGGGTTTCAGGTGACAAAAAACCCCTGCGATTCTGCTTCCCGAGGGCTTTAAAGAATCGAACAGGGAAGGAAAATCCAGAAGGCCGACTTGGGTTCCTCAGGCTGCTCGACGTCAGAGGCAGTAGAATGGGGAAGTCATTTTGATTGACATGAAACCTTGAGGACCAGAGAAAGAGGACTGACATGGGCTTGTCAGAAGGCAGAAGG
This sequence comes from Bradypus variegatus, assembly GCA_004027775.1. NCBI lineage: Eukaryota > Metazoa > Chordata > Mammalia > Pilosa > Bradypodidae > Bradypus > Bradypus variegatus. The sequence continues at coordinate 21,455 of PVKY010002318.1, read as the reverse complement.
GGAGAGGCTGTGGAAGCCTGTGTTAACCGGTTTCAAAACCCGTCAAAGAAAAATTGTAACGGACAATTTTAAACAGGCAAGGATGACTTTATTTATAGCTACCATCTTAGGGGAGAGAGAATAGAACTCAACTCCAAGTAAGGCGTGTGTGTTTGGGGGGAGGGCTGTAGAGTTTTATAGTCAGGGTAAGGGCAATGGAAAAGTACCAGTGGGCTATGTGGTGAGAGACCGAGGGAGATCCTGGGTGAGGCTGATAGCTTGGTCGAGTTCGTATCTGAAGTTGTCTCTTTTTTTTCTTTTCCTGTTTTTTTTCTTTTCTGGAATCCTGTTTGTTTTTCTTTGCAGTCCTACAGCCGCAAGATTAGTTTCAAGGTAGTCAGAGCCGGCAGGTATGAGGCGCCAGGAGGAAGGCTGGCAGCTTCGTCAAGACAAAGAAATTTGGGTCAGATTTCTGCAGGTCCTGGCCGGTATCTTCCTCGTTTCGCCCACGCATATGTTCTTTGAGTGTCTGCTCGGAGCGTGCCCCCCGCTATTGAAATGCTGAAGTCAGCAGCCCGCGGTGGGACAGAACAACCCAGGGCCTCCGGATTCAGTGAAGTTCGGATTCAGTGAAGCCGTGCTGGGGTAGGAGGGCAGGAACCACGGGCGGGAGGCAGAGGGAGGGAGGTCAGTAGCTAAGGGTTTATGAGCTGGAAGACCAGCTGCGCCTGGAAAGGGGACTGGATGAGGACCAGCCTGAATGCAGACGCTGAACCTTGCCACCCAGTTCACACCCGAGCGTGCAGCTTCTGCGAGTTGCCGAAGGCCCCTCCCCGCCCATGGCGCGGAGAGGACTCGCCCAACCAAACCACACACCAGCGTCGACCACACCCGGATCAAGGGTTTGTTTCTCATTTTTCCAACCCCCAGAGGTGCGTCCTGAGGAGTTCATTATCGGGGCACGGGTGTTAGGATATTTGGTCACATCCACTATCTCAAACTTTTAGCTGGCTCACACAGGCTCAGAACCCGCCCACCGGGGTTGCGCAATCAGCTCACGCGGTTGTGGGAATCCGCCCACCCGGGTTGCGCAATCCGGCGGGGGATATAAAGAACGCCTCGTTCAGCTGGAAGTGTGCGCCTTCCGCGGCGCGCCGAAGAGGAAGGTTGGCTGCTGCTACAGTCCGGAGCAAACCGTTTGCACACCCCCGAGGAATATACTCCTTGATTCCGGGTTGATTTCGCTGGAGTTTAAGCCCCCAATGGTCGAGAGACACGGAACGCTACGGAACGTCATGGCACCGCGAGGCCAGAGCGCACCGGACGCCTCCCGGACTGGGGTCCGGGCCCGCGCCAGGGCCGGGGCCGGGTCAGTCCCGGGTCCCAGGCTAGCAGTGGGAGGCACGCTTCGGCTCCGGCGCTCCGGCAGGGTCCTCTTAGGTCCCCTGATCCTTCTCTTCGCGGCCATCTGTGTCCTGCTGCCGGTGAGTCACCCGCCGGAACCGGGAGGCGGGCAGGCGGAGTGGTGGGGACACGGCGGCCGGCAGGGGCCTCGCGGGCTGCACGAGGCCGGGCATGCCCGGGCAGGACGATGCGGTCGGCTGAGTCGAGGGCACGACTGCGTCCGAGCCGCCAGGGTGAGCGACTGTAACAGGAAGTTTTAAAACCCACGGGGCGAGAGCAATGAAATTTGTGACGTCCTGAGCTAACCGAGAAGGGATCTGGTTCCCTCCTGCAAGTGAGCGACGGGAAGATTTCTCATTTCTTTCGGTTCTTTTCTTTCTTTTCTTTTTTTTTTTTTTTAAGTGGGTGAAATTACAGCCGGCGAAAGTAACTTTCTCACCGCTGTCTTCCGCACCTTTCATTTCTCCTCTCCTGAGATGGCCGCTATGAGCGGTTGACCAACTTCCATCCATTAATGTCTTGCATACCAACGTGTAGCGGGCTGCATCTAAGCGAGGAAAAATCAGTAGGGTGTGACGCTCGTGTTTTGACCTCTGAAAACCGTAGTGATGGGCATTCTGAGAAACTCGTGGGGAAAATGTATAAACTTTGAGAACCTTTTGAGGGACTCGGCCAAAGTCTGGCGGTTGCACTTTTGAGATCCTTGTAGGTTAAAAAAAAATGTTTAATGTCAAGGTTACAAAAATCATGAAAATTTTAATGTTTTCATTTAACAAACACTCAATTCAGAAAAACAACATTTCTGTATTCACAGATAATTACAGACGTTGTTTTCAGATTATCAGTTTATGTTAGGTAAGACCCAAATTTCCCATAGCGTGATGAACAGTTTTAGTGTGGCTATTTTGTCTTCAGATTGATTGTTAGGATAACTTGTGTTGAAAAGGTAAAAAATTTGAATTTGTAATTTGGGAATGTGAGGCCCAGGCCTTCTGGCATTCATTCCAAAGCCCCCCTCCAGCCACCCATTAGTCTAGCCTTTCTCTATGCATTTACAGGCACAATCACTTTTTTTTTTAAATTCTGAAGCAAGAAAAAGTTGTTAGCTCTTCTGTGTCATACATTCAGACTTCTCTTACTCATTTTTAAAAAAGCATAGTATTTTATTGCATGTATGAAGCAGGTATGGGTGAAGCATAGTTTATTTTACCATCCCCTTCTATGGATAGTCATTTAGATGATATTCTATTTTTTTTTAATTAACTTTATAAAAGAATAAAAAAATTAAAAAAATTTCCAGATAAAGTAAAACAAAGGAACAGGAAAAACAAATATCCTGATATAACTTCATTGCTTCCAATATGCTCCTACCATACCACACAAAAAATTAACAAGCCACAGTCATTCTTGAACATTCCCAAATCATTACAATTACTCTCAATACTACATAGCTGTGAGAAGAAACGAGGTTGTGAAGCATATTATGGCATGGATGAACCTTGAAGACATAATATTGAGTGAAATAAGTCAGACACAAAAGGAGAGACATTGTAGGTTACCACTAATGTGAATGCCTGTTGTAGAATGTAGGGGACCTAGAGATAGATAGAAGTTAGTGAAGGGGGAACAATAATCTAATAAAAACAGATAAGATACTGAGGATATCCTATTTTATTTTCCCTATTTCAACAGCATTATCACAAATATCCTGTATGTATTGACATAGTATACCTGTTAGTGGGATAAGTTCTTAGAAGTGTAGTTGCTGTGTGAATGGGTTAAATTATCTTGGAATTTTGTTTAAATGTTGCCGAATTGTCCTCCAAAAGTGGACCGTTTTACACTCGCACCAAGAGTACACACATGTGCCTATTTGCTGCACTGAATTTTCATTCTTTGCTAGTTTAAGAGGTTAAAAAAAAAAAAAAAAGGTGTGCCTCAGCGTTGTGTTTTTGTTTCTACCGCCCCACCAGGACCTTTAAGTGTTTTGAGGCTGGAAGCATATAAGCCAGGAGACCCCAAGTGGTTAGCAGGGGAGGGTGGCAGGGCACTGGAGTCTCACCTCTGCACTTGCAAACTGTGTCGTCTGGGGCTTTACTGTCACCCAGCCGTGCCTGTACATGGAGATAATATTTTTGTCCTTGGGCTGTTAGAAGGATTGCATCAGCCGAGGCCTCATACAGTCCTTACTTCTGACCTCAGCTCAGAAGCAGAGACAGGCTCTAAAAGAGTCTTGGCCTTGGAGGCTGGAGCCAGCCGGGCCCTGCTCTGCCTCTTTCCAGCTTTGTGACCCTGGTGCGGCCCCAGCTTCTTCATGTGTGAAGTGCCGAGGAGCCCTGGGAGCAGGTGGCAGGAGGCGTGAGGTTGTGGGGAAGGACAAATCACACAATCAGGGTTGCTCACTGCCACTATGGGGCTGGGATGGCCTCGGGGCACTGTGTTCTCCTCCTCAGCAGTGGCTGCCACCTGCTTGTAGACGCGTCGTGATAAGCCTGAGGTCTTCAGGAAGAACTTGCAGCTCAGGGACGGAAGGTGCCTGGGCTGGGATTAAACTCAAGTCTGTAGAGAAGGGCCTCCAGGGAGAGGGGAAATAGGAACGACTACTTTTTTTTTTTCTTTTTTTAATGCAATTTTATTGAGCTATATTCATATACCATACAATCATCCCAAGTATACCATCAATTATTCAGTGTCATCATATAGTTGTGCATTCATTAACACAATTTTTGAACATTTTCAGTACTCCAAAAAATAAAAATAAAAGGGAAAAGCAACACCCCAAACATTCCATACCTCCTGTCCTCCCCTTTTATTCACTTATTGTCCCCATTTTTCTGCTAATCTGTGCATACACTAGATAAAGGGAGTGTGAGCCACACAGTTTTCATAATCACACGGCCACACCATATAAGCTACTTTTAAAAGTTAAGACATAAAGGCAATTTCAGTGTGCAGAGGACGAATTTCAGGGTTAAGAGCCTGGTGTTTGTGGTGGCATTTTGAAAGCTTGAGGCTGAGCCACCCCGTCCTAGCCAGCTGGGCCTCCATCTTAGGGCCTCGCCCCGGTCGGTCCCGCCTCTGCCTGGGATCTGCTGCCGGTTTTCTTTGCTTCTCTGGAGGTTCTGAGTCATTTTTCCCTTCCTGTTTTTTCAGCAATTGGATGACGATTTGCCTTGCTGCTTTGGTAATACCCTTATTTAATGCTTTATGGTTCCTTCTGCTTGCGGTTGTTGAATTTTTTGGGCCTTTAGGTTTACAGTTTATAGCACCTTGAAAATTTTTCAGCCATTGTTTCTTCTAATATTTGTCCCTTCCCATCTTACTCGGCTTCCAATTACACTTAAGTTAAAATGCTCTGTGTTGTTCCCGAGCCTATTGAAAGATCTGTTCATTTTTCCTTCAGTTGTTTTCTCTCTGGATTTCATTTTGAATAATTCTTATTGCTCGGTCTTCAAGTTCATTGATCTTCTGCATTGTTCTCATCTGCTGTTAACTCCATCCATCCAGTATATTTTTCATTTCAGTTATTGTGTATTTTTAATCTCTGAGAAGTTCCATTTGAGTATTTTCAATATCTTCCATCTCTGTTATTATCATGTTCTTGTTTCCCTTCATATCCTTGAGCATATTTATAAAATGTGTAAGAATTTAAGACCATTGTCCATTAATTCCATCATCTTGGGACTGTCATATTCTTGACTGGATCTATTAATTGATTTTATTTTTTTATTTTTTATTTTTATTTCTGGCTATGGGGGTTATTTTCTTCCTTTCCATGCCTTGTAGTTTTTTTAATCAGATGACAGTTATTGTGAATTTTACATTGTTTGGTGTTGGATTTTGTTGTGCTCCTTTGAAGTGCTGATATTATTCTTGTACAATTAAGAAAAGAAAATTGAGGGTCGATTTTATCCTTCCAAGGATAACTTTTAGACTTCAGGTCTGGTCTGCATTGCCAATTTTGTGACTACTAGACTGTAGTAGTTAATTTCTTATAACTCTAGTTAATATCCCCTGCGTTATTGTCTTTCCACTCAGTCAAATGGAACATGACAAATTTGGAGCTCTGGGTGAGCCTTGACAGTTGTTCAGCCTCCTGATTTCTGATGGTTCTCTTCTCATCCCAGAGTAATTTGCTCTCACACATGCACAGATCAGTACTTAGCCAAAGACTGGAGGGTACCCCTCTGCAGAGCTCCTCTCGGTAGTTTCTTACCCTCCAGTCCTCTGCCCTGCCTCCCACCCCGTGCATTCTTCTCTGTTTCCACAACTCAGGGCATCCACAGGGTTCGGCTTGGTTCCCTCCGGTGCTGCAGCCTGCACACTGTCTTTAGGCAGTGATTCCAGGCAGTCATTAGGCTCACCTCCTTGTTTCCTGGAGCCGTATGCTGTTATTCACCCATCAAGTAATTGATAGACTCTTCCCTCTGGGAAAAGTCTAGACTGCACTTCTGAGGAGGGAGAAAATGAGCCCTCTGTGAATCCTGCTCCCTGGAGCATATGGTTTGGTCCAGAAGATGAGACCAGGGACCCAAGTAGCTACAATCAGGTAGCAAGAGGGAGGCGTGAGACCCAGTGGGGTTGTGGTAGACTCTAGGGATGTCATTCCTCCATATTTTGACTCTGGCAGAGGTGAGGCCATGCGGTTTGTGGTATTTCTGGCCTGGAGGAGTAGTCCTGATTGTCACTGGGAGATTAAAGTCAGCTTTGTGGGTGAGAATTACACTAGTCAAAGCCTGTGGTTAGAGCACATACTGTATGCCGAGCTCGGTTCATAGCACTTTATACACATACTTCCTCCTTTAATTCTCACAACCACCTGACTGTGGAGGGACTGTTATTATCCTTGTTTTCTGGAGAGCAAGAGAAAATTCAGGAAGCTGCCGAAGGACACTCAGCTGTTTGGTGGAGGGGCTGGGCAGGGGTGGGGAGCAGGCCTCGGGGCCAGCAGCACCAAAAATGGGGTCAGTGGGCCCTCTGCCCTGCACCACCAGGGGAGGATGGGGCTCTGCCTGTGAGGTCTGCATTCAGCCAGCACAGGGGGTACTGCTGGGGGGACCCCAGGGGATCATTTAATGCAACCCGGTTGTTTCAAGAAAGATAAACAAGAATATAGGAGGAAGGAAAGTAACTGACCCAGGATCATACAGCAGTTTAGCGGCTGACCCTGACTAGAGGCCAGATAGCTTGACTTTGAATCCACTGTTCTTTGAACTACCCTTTTGTAATCATACAAGCAGAGAAACCCTTTGAAGAAGATCTTGGGCCAAGGGAGGGAAGTCCTTGAGAACAAGACTTGCACTGATGTCATAGACTTTCACCGCACCGTCTGAGTGAAGACAAACGGGGCAGCTTTAAAGTGTGTTTGGCCTGAAGAGGAAACAGGACTACCACTCGGTTTCTGTTCTTCAGGAAATAAGTAGCAAGCACAAGAGTCAAACTTGGCCAGGACACTGTCCAACTCGGGCCTCATGTGGGGGAGGCGCGAGGGGAGGAATTTCCCCTTGTCCATGTCCTCCCTCTGATTGGAGGCCCAGGGCCAGGCAGGAGGGCCACGCGGGCAGGAACCCTGACAAGCAAGGGCACACCCTCCCCCCATTTCCCCTCTTTTCCTTGTGCTGTTTGCTGCTCTCACTTTCTGTTTCCCTTTCCCTTCTCCCCAGCCCCCACCCCAGCTCCTCTTAGGCTCCCTCAATCAGGGACGACCACAAACTTCAGGTCCTCATCCCCGTCCTCACTTTTTCTTAACCAGCCCGCTCCCCTTTTACTTCTGTCTGTGGTTCTGTCTGTGTGGAATTTTTCCTTCTGTGTCTACTAGTGTCCCTGGCACTGAAACAAACCCTCTAGCATAAACCTGAGGTTATTTGTGTCTGTCTCAGCCTCCCTATCAATCGGAAATGTCCTAAACAGGAGACAAAGAAAGGTGGCGTTTAATCCCTGATTCTCCACGGGAACTTGGACGGTGTTGTTGACCAGGTGCCAGAGATGTTTCCATGCAGTCAGGACTCACTTGTGTTCTAAGATGCCTGGACCAAGGCTGAAGGTCAGTGAACAGGAAATGAAAAGGAAGGGAGAAACAGGAAATAAAACAGGCAGGACAAACAAAGTAAATGGTAAAATTGTAGCCCTATTTCAACCAAATTAATAATTACAAGAACAGGAAATCTGCTGAACACTACAATTCAAAGGCAGAGATTGCAAAAAGAATGAAAAAACAAGACCCAACAATATGCTGGACATAAGAGATACAATTTAAATGATCAGACATAGAAACTGGAAATAAATGGATGGAAAAGATATACCATCCAAAGAAGTAAGCTTGAGAAAACTAATGTGTTTATCTTAATATCAGATGAAATTGACAGACAGAATATTACCAGAGATAAAATAGAGGCTTTTTGTAGTGTTAAAAGGATCAGTTCATCAGGAAAATACCATAATCATAAATGTGTATGTATCTAATAATAGAGCTTCAAAATGCACAAAGTAAAAATTGACACAATTAATGAGTTTTTAATGCCTCCATGTCAACAATTGATAGAACAATTAGACAAAACAGTCAATAAGTCACAAAATATCTAAACACGATCAACCAGCTTAATTAAAATTTATAGAGAATACTTGCAGCATCTGCAGAATATTCATTCTTTCCTAGTGAACATGGTGCAATCACTAAGAGAGATCATATTTTATAGAAATATAGAACAAATATAAATAAATTTAAAAGGAGTGTAATCATTTAAAGTATATTCCCTGACCTCAATAAAGTCAACTAGAAATCAGTAACACTATCAAGAAAGAACCCCAAATACTTGGATATTGAACAACATACTTCTAAGTAATCCATGGTCCAAAGAAGAAAGCAATAGAGAATTCAGAATATATTGAAAATAAAGACTAATGAAAATATAGCACATCAAAATTTGTGGAGTGCCACTAAATCAGTGCTTATATGTAAAAGAAGAGAAGGTTGGAGAAAGTGGGGGGTAACTGCTAGCATGTACAGGTTTTATTTGGGGTGGTGAAAGTGTTCTAAAATTGATTGTAGTGATGCTTATACAACTCTAAATACATTAAAAACCATTGAATTGTGCACTTTAAATGGGTGTATTGTGTAGTGTGTGAAGTATATCACAAAGCTTTTAAGGAAAAAAAAAAGAAAGGTATAAAGTCAGTGATCTGGAGATCCACATTAATCAGCCATAAAAGGTAAGTGTAAATTAAGCCTGAAGGAATTAGAAAGAAGGAAATCATATAACAATAAGAGTAGAAATCAATGAAATAGAAAATAAACAGTAAAAATAATTGGCAAAAGCAAAGGTTGGTTCTCTTGAGGGTATCAACAAAAGTAATAAACCCCTAACTATACTGAAAAGAAAAAAAGAGAGAACACAAAATACCAATATCAAGAATTAATGGTGAGATTTCACTGCAAACTCTGCAAACATTAACTAAGTAATAAGGAGATATTAGGAAGAACTTTATGACAATAAATTTGACAACTTGAATGCAATGCACAAATTCTTTGAAAAATGCTACTTAGCAATGGAAACAAGGTGAAAAGGTAATAGAATTATCCCATAGCTATTTAATTATTAGCATCCATTATTCAAAACCTTACCACATAGAAAACTGCCTGCCAGGATGGTTACATTGGTCAATTTGATCAAACATTTATGGAAAAAATAACACCAGTAGTACACAAATTATTTCAGAAAATATAGGAGGAGGGAACACTTATTTTATGAGGCTAGCATGAACCTGATACCAAAACCTGACAGACATTAAAAATTAAAAGAAAAACTACTGATCAATATCCCTCACAAACATAGATGCAAAAGTCCTTAGTAAAACATTAGCCTGTTGAATCCAGCAGTTTTTTAATGTAATTTTATTGAAATATATTCACATACCAGGTAATCATCCAGAGTGTACAATCCATGGTTCATGGTATCATATAGTTGTGCATTCATCACCACATTCAATTTCTGAAGACTTTCATTACTCCAAAAAATAAAAGTAAAAATAAAAAAGAACACCCAAAACATCCTGTACCCCTGTCCTCTCCTATTATTTATTTATTTATTGTCTTTATTTTCTTACTCATGTGTCCAACCATTGGATAAAGGGAGTGCCAGATGCACTTACAGTCACACAGTGTAATCTGTACAGTTACATAATCATCTTCAAGAATCAGGGCTACTGGATTGCAGCTCAACAGTTTAAGGTGTTTCTTCTAGCTGTTCAGTACACTAAAAACTGCAGTGTTTTTAACAATAACCTTCAAAATGACCTCTTAACTTCATTTGAAATCTCTCAGTCACTGAAACTCTATTTTGTTGCATTTCTCCTCCCCCTTTTGATCCAAGAAGGCTTTCTCAATCCCATGCGGGCCAGGGCATCTCCAGGAGTCATGTCCTATGTTGCCAGGGCTATTTACACTCTAGGGAGTCATGTCCCATGTAGTAGGGGAAGGCAGTGAGTTCACCTGCAGAGTTGGCTGAGAGAGAGAGAGGCCACATCTGAGCAACAAAGGAGGTTCTCTTGGGATGACTCTTAGGCATAATTATAAGTAGGCTTAGCCTCTCCTTTGCAGGGATACATTTCATAAGGGCAAGCCCCAAGATCGAGGGCTCAGCTTATTGAATTGGCAGTCCCCAATGCTTGCAAGAATATCAGGAATTCCCCAGGTGGGGAAGTTTCATATTTCCACATTTTTCCCCAGTCCCTCAAGAGGACTTTGCAAATACTTTTTTATTCTCTGCCCAAATTGCTCTGGGATTTATCAGGGCATCACACTAACGTATATAAACCAACAAAATCTCATACCCTGTTCAATGAATCCTGTAGTTTTTAAAGAAGATAATCTGTCAAGCTGGGTTAATCCCCAGAATACAAGTTGTTTAACATCTGAAAATTAATCAATGATATTGACTATATTAGCAGAGTAAAGGAGGTAAAACTCTATGAACACCTTAATCAGAAAAAGCATTTGACAAAATATAATGCTCTTTATTATATTAGGAACAGAAGGGAACTTCCTCAGTCTGATGAATTGAAAAGCTACAGCAAACGTCGTTCGTAATGGTAAAATACTGAATGCTTTCCCGTGAAGATTGGGAAAAATATGAAAGATGTTCGGGGTCATCCCATCTACTCAGCAGCATACTGGAGCTCCTAGCCAGTGTGGAAGGCAGGCGAAGAAGACACAAAGAGCGGAAAGGAAGAGATACAGTTTTCTTCATAAGCAGAGAACAACTACTGGAACTGATGAGTAAATCTAGCACGTCACAGGTTACAAGATCACCATACAAAAATCAATTGTATTTCTACATCCTGACAGCAAACTATAGGGAAAGCAGATTTTAAAATTCCATTTAAAAGAGCATTAAAGACCATAAAATCATAAGCATGCAAGATGTCTACAAAGAAAACTATAAAATATTGCTGAGAGAAATTAAGGAAGACCCAAATAAATAGAAACTCAGGTTTGGAAGACTCCATACTATCAATACTCCCCAAATTGATGTATAAATTCATTGCATTCCCTAAAGCAGTCTTTTTACCTTTTGCATGTGTATTTATTTTTAATGTAGAGAATAGTCTGTAGTAACAAATATTTTTCTCAATTTTTTTATTAGAGAAGTTGTAGGTTTACAGAAAAATCATGCAGGAAGTATGGAGTTCCCATACCATCCCCCCTTTTTCTCTATTATTAGCATTTTGCATTACTGTGGTAACTTTGTTATACTTGATGAAACAATATAATTTTAATTATATTATTAACTATAGCCTATAGTCTACATTAGGATTCATTCCTTATGTTGTAAAGTTGTGTGGATTTTTAAATTTTATTTTCATTCTGGAAACATACGTACAACCTAAAATCCCCCATTGTAAGCACTTTTAAGTGTACAGTTCAGTGGTTTTAAAAAGCCAAAACTTTTCCATCATCCCAAACAGAAACTCTGTACCAATTAACTCCCAACTCCCCACCTCCACCCCTGCCCTGTAACCTGTATTCCAATTCCTGACTATGAATTTGCATATTCTAATTATTTCATTGTGAATGAAATCATACTCTATGTCCTTTTGTATCTGGTTTATTTCACACATGATATCTTCAAGGTTCATGTTGTCTCGTGTCAGAACTTTATTTCTTTTTATGACTGAATAATATTCCATGTATGTATATGCCACATTTTGTTTAACCATTCGTAGGTTGATGGATACTTGAGTTCCTTCCGCGTTTTGGCAATTGTAAAAAATGCCGCTAGAAACATCGATGTGCAAATATCTCTTTGAATCCTTGCTTTCAGTTCTTTTCAGTACATATCTAGAAGTGGGATTGCCAGGTCATATGGTAATACTAGACTTAACTTTCTGAGGAACTGCCACACTGTTTACTGCAGCAGCTGCACCATTTTACATCACCATCAAAAATGTATGAAGGTTCCTCTCTCTGAGTCCTTGCCAACGTTTGATTTTTTCAGTTTTTAAAATAATCACCATTCTAAAGCATGTGAAATGGTATTTCCTTGTGGTTTTGACTTGCATTTCCCTAATGGCTAATGATGGCTGTTTATGTGCTTATTGCCCATTTGAATCTTTTTGGAGAAATGTCTGTTCAAGCTTTTTGCCCATTTTTAAATTGGGTTGTGTGACTTTTTGGTGTTTAGTTGTGGCGTTTCTTTATATTATCTGAATATTAAATGCTTTTATGGTTTCCAAATATTTTCTTCCTGTTCTATAGGTTGTCTTTTCGTTTTCTTAATGAAAGATATTAAGAAATGTCTTGGAGCACAGAAGGTTTTAATTTTGATGAAGTCCCATTTATCTGCTTTTTCTTTTGTTGCTCATGCTTTGGTGTAAAGTCTAAGAAACCATTGGTATTAATTCTTGGAATGCTTGTAAAACTTACCAGTGAAGCAGTCTGGTCCTGGGCTTTGCTTTGTTGGGAAGTTTTTGATTACTGATTCAATCTCTTGTTATTGGTCTGTTGGATCTTCTATTTCCTCTGAGTAGGTATAGCTTCTAGGAGTTTGTGTGCTTCTAGGCATTTGTCCATTTCATCTAGGTCGTCTTATTTGTTGACATATAGTTGTTCCTAGTTTCCTCTTATAATCCTTTTTATTTCTGTGGGGTTGGAAATAATGCCCCCCCCCTTTTTGTTTTTTATTTTAGTTCTTTGCATCCTCTCTTTTTTTCTTTGTCAATCTAGCCAAAGGTTTGGCAATTTTAATGATCTTGTCAAAGATCCAACTTTTGGTTTCATTAATTCCCTCTGTTGTTTCCTTCATTCTCCATTTCTTTCATCTCCACTCTCATCTTTTTTATTTCTTCCTTCTGCCTGCTTTGGGTTTAGTTTGCTTTTCTGGAGTATGTCACACCACCATCTTGGATGACCTGAAGGTGCCTGTAATAATTTTAATTCTACCAGGATTTTCGCAGAAATTGACATGCTATCCTAAAATTAATTTGTAAATAAATGGTCCTATAATAACCAAAGGAGTATGGAAAAGAAAGAACAATATTAGAACACTGCCATTATCTGACTTCAGAACATATTATAACGCAGAAGTAATTAAAACAGTTTGGTACTGCCATAAGATTGGACAAATAAATAAATTGAACAGAATAGGCAGCTGCAAAATAGACCAAATTTATATAATCATTTGATGTTGTACCAGGGTGTTGAAACAATTTAATTGGGAAAGAAAAGGATTTTCAATGAATAGTGACAGAACAATGAATTTTCATGTGGAAAAAAAATGAATGTGCATGCCCGCCTCATACTTTAATAAAAAATTTGTGATCATTACCTAACCATAAAATCTAACTGACAAAATTTCTTTAAGAAAACCTAGGAGACTATCTTAGCAACTAGAGGATAGGCAAAGGGTTCTTACACAAAACATACACAGCAACAACCATATAAAGAGTTGATGAATTAGACTGCCTCAGAATTTTGAGCCTGCTCATTATATAACACTGTTTCGGTTTGCTGATGTTGCCATTATGAAAAATGCCAGAAGCGGATTGGTTTTTCCATAAAGGGGTTTTATTCGGTTATAAATTTAAAGTCCTAAGGCCATGAAAGTGTCCAAACTAAGGCATCAACAAGATGATACCTTCACTGAGGAACAGCCGCTAGCATCTGGAACACCTGTCTGCTGGGAAGGCACATGGCTGGCATCTGCTGTTCCTTTGCTCCCAGGCTGTGTTTCAAAATGGCTTTCTCCAAAATGTCTCTCAGTTTCTCTTAGCTTAGCATCAACAAGTGTCCTTCTGTCCACATCTCCAAGCTTCTCTAAGTGTCAGCTAGCATCTGGGCCTGTGTCAGCTCTTTTTAAAGGACTCCAGTAAATTGATCAAGACCTACCCTGGATGGTCAGGGTCAAATCTCCATGGAAACATTCAATTAAGAGTTCACACCCTAATCAAAAAGATTTATCAATCTGCCCCCACAAGCTTTTGTTAAAGAATATTCTTGGGGACTTAATATATACAAACCAGCACAAACATCAATAAAAAATGAATAGGAAATTATAGCATGGAAGAAAATATTTGCAAAACATATATATGAGGGAAGATTATAATCCATAATATATAAAGGATGACCACAGCTATTCAATATAAAGACAACCCAACCAGTACAAAGTGGACCAAAGATTTGAACAGATACTTCATAAAGGAAGATACACAAATGACGAATAAAACATAAAATAACTGTGTGATACCATTAATCTTTGGGGAAATGTATACCAAACCGCAATGAGATACCTCTACATAACCACCAGATTGGCAAAAATTTAAAAAAAATGGCAACTCTCAATGTTGATAAAGACACGGAGCAACTGGAAATCTCCTATATTTTAATGAGCGTGTAAAAAAGGCAGAACCACTTTGGAAGATATTCTGGCAGAGTCTTATAAAATGAAACACACACTTACCCTCTGAATCCTCAATTCCACTCTTAGGAATTTCTCTATGCTAAACGAAAACAAATGTCCACAAAAAGACTTGTAAAAAATGTTTCACAGCAGCTTTAATCATAATGTCAAAAGCTGGAAATGGCTTAAGGGTCTATCAACAGAAAAGGAGATAAACAAAATTGAGGAGCTGGGGTATATTTACACAATGAAATGCTATTTATCAGTAAAAAGGACAATATATCTTTCATGCATGAAACAGCATAGATGAGTCTCAGAAACAATATACTTGAATGAAAAGTGGCTCAGATTAATGAATATATTTATTTGAAATTCTTGAACAGGGAGAATTAGTCTCTGCTGGAAAAAAATAATTACCTCTTGTAGGGATATTGCAGGTTAGGATTAATTGCTAGTAATCTATGACCTAGATAGTGGCTTTGGATGACCCAGGTGTATGCAGGTACCAAAACTCATTGAATGATACACTTTTGAATTGTATATTACCTGTTTATAAATTTTATCTCTAAAACTGGAAAAAATTGTTGCACTCTAGTTATTGGAATACATGCCGAATTATTAAGAGGAGAAGTATACTGATACCTGCAGCTAAAATTCATTGTAAAAATAAGATACATGAATGAAAAGGAATGGATAGATGAATAAATACAGAATAAAGCAAATATAGTAAAATATCAATTATAAAATCTAGGTGTCAGGTAAATGGTTGTTCATTGTGTAAGACTTGACACTTTATTTATTGCTTTAAAATTTTTCATAATAAAATATGGAAGGTAGGAAACCATGAGAGAAAGAGTCAAGGAAAGAAGAGGTAATGGGATGGTGAGAGCAGGAAAAGGGGACACCAGCGGTACGTGAAGTCGCAGGATGGCCACCCCAGTTGGTCAAGGGAGGATTTAAGGGAAGCCCCTCAGCTGAGATGTTTTTATGGAAGAGGGCTGCATTTATCTTGCTTTTTCCAGGCAGTTAGTTGAAGGGTTCTCAACCTAACCTGTTTTTTCATTAACCTTTTATTTTCTTCTTAAGGTAACTTTCTGTTTGAAAATGCTCTCAAAATTAAAGAAAAACTGCAAAACTATAGAAATAAAACTTTCCTGAGCCATTTGAAGACTAGCTGCCGACATTATGCACATCATCCCTGAGTACTTTAGTGTGGATTTCCCACAAACAAGGACACTCTCCTTCATGACTACAATACATCGATGCATTACTACCCTTTAATTCTCAGACCACATTCAGAGGTAGAACAAAATAAACCAAAATATTAATGGATGTGATCTCTGGTTGTGCATACAACCTGTGATTTTTATATTTTTAAAAAAACTTTCCTATACCTGCCCACATTTTCTGAAATAAATGTGTTTTATTTTATAATAAGAGAAAGAGTATAAAGGAGAGTTTTGCAAGTTTGGGAGCTTGGCTAGCTTCCAGAGGTGATGGGACAAACAAGTATAAAGAAGAATGGTTGAGAGCTTAGAGCTGGAAAAAAGTTACATGCTGGGTCTTGGAGGCAGGTGAAGGGATGGGATGTGCATCCTTCTGCAGGTGAGAGCCCGGAAGCCACTCATTCCATCCCCACTTTGTCCTCACAGGTCTTCGTGGACTCGGCACCAACCACGGAGCAGCTTAAGGCCCACAGGCACGTGGCTGCTGCGCAGCGATCAGAGCTGGCCCCGCTGAAGAGGCTGTGCCCCCCAGGTACACCCTACAGTGACCTCAGCCCTGTGCCCCAGCCTGGTCTCCAGGCGCTTCCAGCCTCCTGGGTCCTGCAGGCCCCGTTCCTTTATCCCACAGACATGTATTGATTTCCTCCGGGGGTCAGGCCCGGGCTCCCGGAGGACACAGGCCCTGGCCTCATGCAGCGTTTCCATCTGAACAAACATCAGAGACATGGAATAAAGAACCGGGAAGGAGACAGAGGGATGTGTGAGACAGGGACGGAGTTAGGGGGTCCCTGGGATGGAGACTTCAGACTGAAATTTAAGGGGGGCCAGGGCCAGCGGTCAAGTGGGTTAGGCCAGAGGGTGCCAGAGGAAGGGACAGCGAGACACAGAGCCTGGGAGAGGCAGGAGCTTGGGGTGATCCAGCAAATGCTGGGGTATCTAAGGGAGGAGGAGGGCTCTGAGGTCAGAGGGATGGGGGTGGGGTGAATCACCCAGGGCCTGGGCACCCGTGGGGAGCTCTGGTTTTAGGAGGGGACTGACAACATTGGCTTAGTACTTGCAAGTGCTCACGCTCGAATGGAGAGGGGAAAAGCCAGGGAGGGCTTCCATGGCCTCCTGTAGTGGGAAGAGCAGGAGAAGGAGCAGCCTGTGAAACAGAGGCTCCGAGGCAGATCCTGGTGTGCCCCAGGGAGCGTGATCCTCTGAGCCTGGCTGCAGGAGCTACCCCTGGGGGTGTGGGTTATTGTTTGTGCCTCACACGCATGTGTGAGGTAGGGACTGATGGTCTCCTGTGCAGGGGCTTCCAGAGCGGACACCTGGAGCATGTCAGGGGTGTTAACATGCTTCAAAAGAATTTGCATTTACTTTTTGTAGTGTGTGCATCCTAGAAAAGGCTGCCTGTGTCCTGACCCTTGGGAAGCCCACTTTGGACATGTGTGCCTGTCACGGTGTCAGAGCTCAAGGGGAAGGGGCCCCCAGAAACGCACCCTCAGAACTAAGGCAGGAGAACTTGGGCACTATTCCAGTTTGCTAATGCTGCCAGAAAGCAAAACATCAGAAATGGATTGGCTTTTATAAAAGGGGGTTTATTTGGTTACACATAAGGTCATAAAGTGTCCATGAACAGTCGGGTACCTTCACTGGAAAAACGTCACTGGCATCCGGAAAACCTCTGTTAGCTGGGAAGGCATGTGGCTGGCGTCTGCTTGCTCCTAGGTTGTGTTTCAAAATTGCATTCTCCAAAATCTCTGCATCAGCTTCCAACTGCCATCTTCAAAATGCCTATCATAGCTCCAGCTCACTGTGAGCTCCTTCTTTCTGAGCTTATATAGTGCTCCAGTGAACTAAACAAGGCCCACACTGAATGGACAGGGCCATGCCTCCATGGAAATTATCCAGAGTTATCACCTACAGTTGAGTGGGTCACATCTCCACGGACACTGAACCAGTAGGTTCCAACCCAATCCACATGAACACATCTGCCCCCACAAGAATGCATTAAAGAATATGGCTTTTCCTGGGGGGCACAAATATGCAAACTGGCATAGGCGCCTTTCCCAGGGTCCAGGGAAAGAGAGGGTCATGGCTTGGACCAGGGTAGTGAGCCGAGCCATGAGGACTATAGGAAGGACTCGGGACACTATGGGGGAAGAGCCATTAAAGCCTACCTATAGATCTTATGTAGGGAGTGAGGGCAGAGAAGAAAGGACAGGTCGGGTTGGACCTAAAGCTCTGAGGGAAGGTTATGTGGTCAGGGCCCCAGAAGCACATCTGGGGCCAACAGCAGGTAAGGGAGTGTGAGTGGGTCCCTGGGAGGAGACTGCGCATGCTGAGAGAAGGCTGGGCTGGACCAGGGGCCTCGGGCATCGAGACTGCAGTGCAGGGAGACGGCAGTGTAGGAAGAAGGTGTCATAGGGTAGAGGCCTTCAGTCCTCAGAGGGTCCCCACAGCAGATGCCTCTGGATTGAGAAATGCAGTCTCCTCTAAACTTGCACTTTGGTTATTAGTTGTTGGTTATTAGTTATTAGTTTTGCATTTTGATGTTGTTTTCGTTTACTGTTGAGATATATGAATTATTGCAGGTTTAGGAAGTTAGGCTTTTAAGTGCAATTGGTGTTGTAAGTATTTTCTTCTACTTTGTTAAATTTTCTTCTTTGTTGTGATTTCTGCTATACAGAGTTTCCATATTAATTTTCATATAGTAGACTTTATCCAAACTTTTATACCTTCTTGTCATACTAGAAAAGCTCTACCCCTCCCCACCTGCCAGAAAACTTTCTCGTACTTGTTTGCAGTGGTTTGGTAGTTTCATACTTTACAGCTATGTCATTGATCTCCCTGAAGATCATAGGGAGCAATTTTTATTATTTTCCAACAGCCTCCTTAGTTACCCAACACCATTTATTCAGTCCTCACATCTTACCATTATTATGAAGAGTCATTTCATTATACTTTATTGAAACTATTTTGAAATTCAGTTGTGGTGTTAGAGTAGGTTTCAATATTCGTAAACTGGATCAGGAAAAGGGCAGGTTGATGGTGCTGGGCAGGGTGGGGTCCCCCGAAGGCACAGGGCCCTGGAGGTGGTGGGTGGAGCTGAGGTGGGTCCCAGGCAGTTCCTACCCTGGGCTCAGGGCCTGGAGCACGCCCTTCCCGCAAGGCCAGCCCTGGGCCCCTCTCTGTGGATCCTTTTGACACTCTGCAGGTAGGACCCATTTCTATATCTGCAGATCTCCGAGGGATAAAGGCATGAGCTTTATTTGATGGCTTCTCCCTCATTGTTTTATTGCTTCTGCCTGTTTGTTTGTGTCTTTGCTTCCTGTGTGCTCACGGTTGACACGGGTTGTGGACTTTCTTTCGTGGGTTTCTAGTGTCTAGGGCAGTGCTGTCCCAGGCATTGTCATTAGGCAGACATGACTGTTGAGCCCTTGAAATGTGGCTAATCCATAGTTAGATGTGCTGTAAGTGAAGGATTCACATCAAATTCAAAGACTTAGGATGAATATAAAAAATCAATTTTTTATATTGATTGTATGTTGAAATGATAATATTTTAGGTATATTGCGTAAAATAAAATGAACTGTAAAAATTAATCGGACCTTTTGTCATTTTTTCATTTTTAATGCAGCCACTATAAAATTTGAATTTAATGTGCAGCTGGCATTACATGTCTATTGACGGTGCTGGTCTATAGTATGTAGTAGCTGCAGAGTTGATGGAGCCAACCAGATCTAGGAAGAGTCTGTTTTCCCTGTTTGGATTCCCTGACGGCCTGGAGGGAAGCCTGCCCCTGCCCCCGCCCCATCCCCCACCTGCCTCTGGGTCTCTGTGAAGGTCATTCACCAGCTTTTCTCTCCATTCCCAGGATCCCATGTCTCAGAAGATGGTAGAAATTGTACCCTGTGCCAGTCTGGAGTTGAGTACACCAGTCATTCGAATATTCTTTCTTCCTGCTTACCCTGTACAGTTTGTAAACCAGGTATAGATATGGGGCTCCATGCCTGGAGTCGGGGTGCGGGATGCTGAGGTGGATGTGCAGCCAAAGTTCAATCAGTAGCCCTGGATTTCCAACTTACCTCCAAGCTCAGAAAGCAGAACAAAACAGGAATTCATTATTAAGTACATGCCCTTTAGTAGGGAAAATCTTTTAAACCATCACTTGGAAGGCGTCATTCATAATCTGTCCCTCAAGATGGAGGCCGGAGTAGTGACAGCCCAGGGGAGGGCTCAGCCTGTGGCTGGGGACAGGGGTGGGGTCCTGGGCTCAGGGATCCCGGCGAGGGGCTCAGCCCCAGCCTCACACCCACAGCCCCCACCACCACCTCTCCACAGGGCCAGGCCCTTGGGGGCTTCACCCAGAGCTCCTCTCCATGCAGGGTCCCTCGGGTATTCCCCACCCATTGCCACGGACCCTATGCCCTCAAGGATTACTCCTCCCAAACCTCATGCACTAAATAATGAAGCAGGTCCAGTGTTCGTGAGTGTGAGCGTATGCTGACAGGTGTGTGCTCACGCTCTTCCTGGGCGTCGTGTGTGCTCCTGACACCGGCCCTCAGAACCACTTGTGACCTGAGTTGAGCTACATGCGAGGGATTTGGGTGATCTGAAGTGTTGAGGGACGAGCAGAGAATCCCCCTCTGAACCTCATGCTCTGCCTGCAGATGAAGACGAGATGAGCCCGTGCACCAGGACTCGGGACGCACAGTGTCAGTGCAAACCTGGCACTTTCCGTGGAAAGGATGTTCTGGAGTTCTGTCAGAAGTGCAAGACTCGGTGAGGCCCAGGAGCCCAGGGGCTCCCACAGATCCTGAGGATCTGAGGCCTCCTTCCCCCCATTCTCCCCCTGCTTCCATGGGGCCCCCACCCCTCCAGGACTTCCCTGGGTCTGTGGGCTCTTCTGAGCCTGGGGCAGCCCCCCTCCCCCATAGGCATGTTCCCACCACTGCCCCCTGCACCGTCCCCTCTCACCCCCTCCTCAGCCTGATTCCATCAGCCAGGGACCCTTCTCCACTGGGCGCAGGGTCAGGACTTAGGGCCACAATAGTGTTAGCAGAGATGTTTCATTTCTTTTGCAATCCAAAGAATTAATTGACAACTGTCCATCTTGGATTATGCTCATCTTTTACCAATGCAGTCAAAAATATATAATTTAAACATGTTTATGTGGGAAGCAGCCCTGAAGACCAAGCATGCATGGTCCACAGTCACGAAGAGGCCACGTGTGCAGCCCCTCCACGCTCCACACCAAGGCCTGAGCTGACTCAGCCTGCCTCTCCCTCGGCCTTGACCCCGCCAAGGACCCTCTCTTACCCTCTAGTGTGTGCTGGGCTGAGGCAGGCACAGGTCACACAGCTGGGGGTAAAGGTTAGTTGCATGAGCAGGACAGGCTGCTGGAGGAGGCAGCTCAGCCCTGCGGAAGGAGGGGCTCCCTGACACCTCACCTGGAAAGAAGTGACCCCTCACCTGCCCACGTAGCTGAGGGAAGCTGTGGCCCCTGACACAGCAGCTCTGGGCACTTAGCAGGGAGCCCCTGGGCTGAACTGCACAGGCTCACCTCCTTCCCCAGACTCAACAGGGAGAGCACAGAGGTCCCTCAGCCCTGGGGTCACAGAAGCAGGTTCTTCCTCTGCTATCTTGTCAGGGGACATTGGGGGGAGGATCACCCCTACTTTCTTCTCTTCTGCCAGCCCTCATCACAGCACCCTTTCTTTTCCCCATGTCTGTACCTAGGTGCCCCAAAGGGATGGTGGAGGCACATCCCTGTACCCCCTGGGGAGACGTTGAGTGTGTCCACCAAGGATCAGGTACCAAGGCCACAGGGGAAGCCACTGTTTCTGAGGAGCCGGTGGACAGTGGCCTGGGGTCTCCTGCCTCTCCCTCTCCTTCCTCAGGTGTTCTGAGCATCGTGATTTGGTGCGTGGTGGGCCTGGTTATTCTTGTGGGTGTTGTGTGCGTG
>PVKY010002317.1:0-26256 GCA_004027775.1 Bradypus variegatus | reverse complement strand
GCGATCATCCATCCAACAATTCCTACTGAGTGCCTACTCTGTACCAGGCCGTGTGCCTCAAGTGTCTTAGATGGGTAAGACCCACTTCCAGGCTCCGCCTAAGTCAGAGTTAAGGATTTAGCAAGCTCCTTAACTCAAAACAGCTATCAAAGCATGTTGATGATGGTGATTATTATTTGCTGTTGTTATTTCTCAATCACAATAGCTGATATTTATTGAGGACTTTCTTTGTGTCAGGCACTGCGTTAAACACTTGGCAGCCCAGAGCAACAGTTAAGTGTGTGGGCTCTGAAGACAGTCTGCTTGGGTCCAGATACCAACACTACCATTAATTGTCCGGGTTACCTTGGACAAGTTACTTAACTTGTGCCTCAGTTTCTTCATACATATGATGGGGAATGTAATGGCACCTCACAGGGTTAGTGAAAGGACCTGGAATAGTGCCTGGCTAACCTGAGTATTCAGTACTGCCTTGTTTGAGCCCCGAAATGACTTAATGATATGGCCTCTGTCATCATCTCCATTTTGCAGATGAGGAAGTTGAGTTGCAGAGCCTGTCTCACACCACGCTCTCTCCACTGAGCCACAGTACGTCACAAACAGAGCTGGCAGCTGCCATTTTTCCAGCACCCACTGTGTTTCAGACACACACTGGGCACTTTCACTATTTCAAATCCTTACAACCACCTGCAGAATAGGTATCATTACTGCCATTTTACAGATGAGAAAACTGACCCTTTAAGTGATCAAGTGACTCACCTGACTCAGAAATGCATTCTCCCCTCTGCAATCCTGCCTCCAAGTGTTGGGTTTTTTGGATGGCAACATATTAATTTCAATTTCCTGAGGAAAAATCACAAAAGCAGATTTTGTGTGCAACCAAGATAAATTGTTGGACTGGCTCTTCCCTTACATCCATCTAGTTGGCTGTTACTTTGGGGGTTTCAGAGCAATTCTGGCCTACCCCTCCTGTGCTCAGGGCTGGCTGCCCCACAGCTTTAGGTCATTGGGCTCTCCCTGTCCTGGCCTACCCCTCCTGTGCTCAGGGTCAGGACCCTGTCCCCTTGACTGAGGTCTGTCAGGTAGCCTGGAGGCCTTGAGCTGCAGCAAGGGAACAGAGGGGATGGCAGTGTCCTGTTTTCTGAAAAATCTTCCCAAAAGCCAGACACCAAAAGCTCACAGTTTTTATGAGTTCATTTATATGAAATACCCAGAACAGGCAAATCCATAGAGACAGAAAGTAAATTCAGGGTTGCCAGAGGCTTGGCTGAGGAGAGAAAGGGGTGTCACTGTTGATGGGCATAGGGTTTCTTTTTGGGGTGATGCAAATGTTCTGGAATTAGATGGGATTGTTGCACTACCTGTGAATATACTAAAACCCACCGAATTATGCACCTTAAAAGAGTGAATTTTATGGTATGGAATTATATCCCAATTAAGCTGATATATATATAGCAAGGCATCCTGGGAATGTGTCTGGTCTGTTCTTGACCATAATTGCTTGGGACAGGGAGGGAGGGTAATAATGACTTGGGGTGTAGGATTGAGGGTACTAACATGAGATTTTGAGCTGATCTCTAGGGCATCACCCCCTCCCCTCTAATCAGTGTGTGTGGGGGGGGTGGGTGGCTGTGGGAAATTGGAGCAGAAGGTGGGGAGGCTGTTTGATTCAGACTGGGCTCTCCTCTCTCCAATCAAAGCAGCCTCACTTGTAGGACTTTTATATATTGAATCTCAACTTATGATTTGGCTTGCATATAGGGCCCTCTGCTTAAAATTTTTTTTGAAAATCCCTGGCCTTGATGTTATCTAAAATTTCTTCTAACTCAATCATGTAGTGGCTTCTATCAAGTATCTCACTATCCTCATTTCAGTATAATAACCCTTGTTGTCACTTTTTTCCCTGAGCTGTTGGCTCTCAAAGAAGGAACCTCAGCCAAGACTGTGGCAGCAGCTGCATTATTTTCTCCCTACCTCTCTTCAGATCCTAGTCCAGACTTTCTTTTGCGCAATGCCGTGGCTGAAACACAAATCTACCATTATTTTCCATTGATTCATGGAACATCAAAGATTGTTTGGAATTTTCTGTCATATGGCGAGCACTTAGGAGAGTGCTTGGCACATAGTTTAACATAAGTGTTAGCTATTATTATTTGGAGACTGTGTTGATCTCTGCCTCTTGTACTCCAGAGATCTGGCTGTGCCTTGTTCAAAAGGTGTTTCCAGCCATCCCCCAAACTTTAGTTGCCAATCCCCTCTACTACTTCTTTTCTTTATTTCCTTCCTTTCTTCTTTGGAATGTTGACGTTTAAATTAATCACATTCCTCATTTCATGGCATTTATCTTCATAAATGCCTTTTTCTTTTTTTAATGAAGGAAAAGTTGCATAATTTACAGGTTAGAAAGTTTGAATTCAGGATTATATTTCTGCGCTTAGTATGTAACATTGAATATTTTCCTCAATAAGGAAAAGGGAAATAGACTATTTATCCCATAAATATTTTCAAATATTTTTTAAATTCATTTTTATTGAGATATGTTCACATACCATGCAGTCATACAAAACAAAGCATGCATTCAATTGTGTACAGTACCATTATATAGTTGTTTTTTTCCCTTTTATCCTCATAACCCATTCTTGTTCACCTCCCACCACCACTGGAAAACACATTTTAAAAGTGAAGTTGCACTCTTGAAAGTAGGAATGTCTTTCCTTTTTGTATCCTCTGCTTCTAACCCACCACAGGATCCACAACAGGGGCTCCGCACATGGCTGAATGTTTGCTGAATGGCTGAATGAAGAAACATAGTTATCAATGCTGGGAATGTGGTGCAATATACTTTGGAAATACTGCGATCTTTTCCCGTCTCTAGCATCTTGTCCGCCTTGCTCAGGTGTCCCTACATGATTGGGGTGCATGTATGTGCACTCACACAACACACATGTCCTGTATGAGTTTCTCTTTTATGAAGGAATCAGCTCCCACAAAATTATCAATGGAAGTGTCACCTGAATCTCATGTCAAACTGTGTGCCATCAAAATCACTGTCTGCAGAAACCTTGTTCACAAGTTAAGGACAACTCATTTCAACTGGAATTTAATGCATATCAGCTCTGTGCCCAGCACTGTGCTAGGAAGAAAGAAAGCAAGAAAAATAGTTGATATGTGTCCTACTCTAGGGGGATTTAGCAACTGGCTGGTAAAACAAATATAGGAAACCATAGAGAGCTTAATCCTGTGCTAAAACGTGTGGCACAGGTGATTGGGATGAGTCAAGAGCACGAGAAGGGAGATCAGCGTGGCATGGAGTCGGGGGCAACAACTTCACAGCGGGGGCAGGTGTTGACACTGAGGGGCTGCTGGGATGCCCAGTGAAGTCGCAGTGGGGTGGGCAGCAGTTCAAAGCATGGGCAGCTTTGAGATCAGAGAAATGTTCAAGTCTGGCCCCAGCTCTCTCCTTCCTAAGTGTCAAGTTTCTCACCTTTAAGTCGGGATAGTCATGGGGTTGTGGTGAAGATAAATGAGATGCAGTACTTGGCACCACGCCTGGCACCTGCGACGGTGATGATGCCATTGGCCGGAAAGGGGAGCGGTGAAGGGCCGCTGATTTAGACTGAAAGGCAAGGTGGGTGGGAATGCGTTGAATGACGGCAAGGTCTCCATTCAGGCTCAGGATTCACATTCAGGAGTCATGGGCAGAGAGGCATGAGTTGAAGCCACAAGACAAGATGAGCTCTTTGTGGGAGGACAGAACAAGGATAGAGGGAGCACAGCCCCTGGAAACATGTACCCATATGAACTTGGCTGCACAGATTTGAATGTTGTTAGCTCCCTTGTGGTGATATTGAAGCTAAAGTCTTGGTTTTGCCTCCTATGTAAGAAACCATTTTTGCCCCATAGTAGAATCATTCTGTTTGTTTTTGACAGGCTGTCCCCCAACCCCACCCAGTCTTCTCACAAGCCATGGTGAGGTCATGTGTCTACACAGATAGGTTTTCTCTCTTGAAAGGAACTTTTAAAAATGAGACCAATTACCTGGGCTAGGGTGGAAAAGTGTCCAACAAGCCAAGTTTAGCAGGAGTTGACACCACCATTGGCACATCAGGGGGACATTCGTGAAATCACAAATCAGGGTGAAAAAAGGAGCCTTGCTTCCTGCTCTCCTGCCCACCCCTCCTCGGCACATTCTTGTTGCTGTGAGCATTATCCACCTTTCTGACTGTACTTTTAGCATAAATGTGCCCATGCAAAGCTCCTGAATCCCTCGCTTACCTCACTCTGTCTCATGTTTCTTTAGTGGCAACTTTTCCAACCTTCACCGTCACCTCTGAGTCTGTCCTGTGTCAACGCCACCTACCACCCACTTATCAGCTCTGCCTACTCCCTGCCCTAGTTCTTGGGCCCTGTTCAGACTTGCCTTGAGAACTCAGGGTTCCCCTTTGGGAGCCCTCCCCCAGCCCGGGCCACATTCAGGAGTGTGTCCCCACCCTGGCTGGAGAGGCTTTAGGCCAAAGTGCAGAATAAGCTAAAAACTATAAGCATGTTAAATATCTTTAGTATAAGTCAATATTTAAACTTAAAAACTGTAAATATTTAAAACCAAAAATGTCATAGTAGTATGCGTGAAGAACTCTTAGAAATAACTATACTTTTTGACTCAGTCATTTTACCTCTGTCCTGAGAGGAAAAACAAAAGAGCATCCTACAAAGATATTCAACACAGCATTGTTTACAACAGAGAATAAAAACTACTAACCAGCCCCAAATCACCACCACTAAAATGTTTGCTCTTGGTGAATATTTGATAACGTGGGAGAATGCTTGGTATGGACAGTCAGGTGAAAATACTGGAATGTTGAACTGTGTGCACAGTACTGAGAGATGGGCTCATTAAGAGCACCAGCTTAGCAGTGAGATCTGGATTTGAGTAATAACTCTGCGGCTTACTAGCTGTGTGACTAGCTTGGGCAAAATAGCTGATTTTTCTTAGCCTCTGGTTCTTCAGAAAATAGGGATAATAACAGTTGTCTTGAAGATAATGTGTGTAGAACACTCAGCAGCATGCCTGGCTGGTAGAAGCTATAATCATCATCATCATTATCATTATCATCATCATCACTATTACTGTTTAATCGGGAGGGCGGTCACTGCAGGATTTCCAGGGTATTTGGTGGTGGGATAGACCGGGGAAGATTGCTGTACTTAAAATAGCAGAATGAGGGAAATATAGCAGAGGGCAAAGGAAAGAAGTTGGCCAGCAAAGCGGAAGGATGCCCCTCGGAAATAAAGACAACATTCTACCTCTTTTCAAAACTTGCTCTACTAGGCATTGACTCACTTTCCTAAGCTTTGTTAGACAGTTCTTTCCCCTTCCTTGCTTGATTTGTGATGCTTTCCTTGAGGGGCTTCCAGGATAGCACAGTCATGGAAAGAAGGGAAGTCAAAGCCACAGAGTTCTTTGCCTGAGAACCTGACGGTCTCAGCCAAGTATCCTAACTACAGGAAGGAATTAGAATTGCAGCAATTTGATTTGAAGATGGAGATTTATGGCCAGGAGAGAAGAGGATGAGTCAGGCCCCTGAGTTTTGCTGAAGAAGGCGTGCCTGTCCCACCCTGCTGGCATGGGCAGAACCAATAACATGCCAGACTTTCTGTTGGCCCTGGGAGTTCTTGTCTGAGGAACCAGCATTCCAGCCTTGGCACAAGTCTCTCCCATGAGCCTGGGGGAGAGGAATGCAGCAAGGCAGGGAGGGAGGTTGGAAATAGCCAACCCAGTGCTCCAGACAGCTCCTGCCTGGTCCTGAGGGTCCCAAATGAATGACTTCTGTGGGCCCAGGGCCCTAAGCCCAGGAACCCACAGAGTGCTGAGTCCTCAGCCACATGTGGTTGTTCTGCTCTTTCTGCAGTGATGAGGTGCCTGGGGATCCCCACCCGTGTGGTCACCAACTTTGACTCTGGCCATGACACAGACGGAAACCTGATTATAGATGAGTATTATGACAGCACAGGCAGGATTTTGGAGAATAAGAAGAAGGATACTGTCTGGTGAGAGACAACTTCTCAATCTATTCTGGGGCCATGAGTCAGAGCCAAACCTCACTAGCAGGAACTGGGGGAGGCCTGTGACCATGAGCCTGCTGCCCCTCTCATCTCCAAACTCCTCCCCACCTCTCACCAACCCAGTGTCCAATGTCCCCAACTCCAAGGCTGGAGACATCAGGACAGCAAAAACCGAAAGTCAAAAGCAATGATTTGGGTTTGATATCCTCATGTCATAAAAGCTCTCTTGCTCTAGATTGAGCTCTTCCTCTTGGTCACCTCCTTCATCTAATTCTTCAGAGGGCCCCAAAGTCCAACCTCCAGAGAAGTCTGTGACTCCCTGTAAGGATCAGCAACACACACAGAAAAAGATCCTTAAGGGCCTTTTTGGGAGAGTAAAGAGCTTTTAATCTCAGTTGACTCTGGAAGCCCTCACTGTCTATTCACAATCAGAGGGGCAAAGGAACTCTCTTTTCTGGGTGGCAAACCGAGGCTGGCGGGAGGAAGTTCCATCATTACACCAACCACAGGGGTTTGAGGCCCTGGGGTGCCCTAGGTCAGTCTATCTAACGGTTCATCTGCTCATTCCAACCCTGCCTCGCTGTAGAAAGAAGGTGAGCAATAGAACCTCTCCCTTAGCCTTGTTTACCCTGACTCCTCTGGTTTTTCTCTCTCAGGAACTTCCACGTCTGGAATGAGTGCTGGATGGCCCGACGGGACCTGCCTCCTGGGTTTGGCGGCTGGCAGGTGCTGGATGCCACCCCGCAGGAGACAAGCAATGGTGAGGCTCTCCTGACGGAAAGCAGAGCCTGCCCCCCAGAAACCGTCCCCAACCCCACCTGGCCCTGCAGGAAGTGGCTCTTCAAGGCTCTTCTGTCCTCCTTCAGGCCTCTACTGCTGCGGCCCCGCATCTGTCAGAGCCATCAAAGAAGGAGAAGTGAATCTGAATTATGACACGCCCTTTGCCTTTTCCATGGTGAATGCCGACTGCATGTCCTGGCTTGTCTATGGAGGGAAGAAGCAGAAACTTCACCGGGACACAAATTCTGTTGGTAACTTTATCAGCACCAAGAGCATCAGGAGTGATGAGCGGGATGACATCACAGAGGACTACAAGTATGGAGAAGGTACATGGAAGCCGGCCCCACTCAGAGGCCCCGTCCTGGGGGGCCCCTTCCCTTGCCCCAGGGAACCTTGCAGCTGGCTGGGGCAGGTTGCTGGGGAGCCAGTGGGCCCCTGTGGGCAGGAACCCAAGTCTGTGTCTCCTCAGCATCTTAGCTTTAAGGTCCCTGTTGGGGTGTCCCACATGCTTCCCTTCCCCTGCCCACTACCACCCCACACCTCACAGGCCAGCACGCTCTCCCAGCACCCCCCAAAAGATGCTCACATTAACTGTATTGGAATCAACTGGCATTCCATTAACAGTATATGACTTCCTTGCCCTTGCCTCCCTGAAAAATCAGTCCTCTGAAGACGGCAGGGGATTTAATGAACTCTCTTACTAATTAATTTAATTAATTTTATTTAACTTAGTGTTTAATTAGTTGTGCTCTAATGAGTGTTTGGAGGACAGGCCAGACCACCAGCCAGCACCGAGACTGGTGTGAGACCAAAGTGTTCACCCTCATCACCCCACCCTGGCCGGGCCTGGCAGTGTGAGAGGAGGGGTTCTGACAGGTGAGAGACCTGGCCGGGACTTCTTACTCAAGCCAGGAGGGCAAAAGGGCAAAATATCCAGTCCCTGAGGTCCAGAGGCCAGGGGGACAGGTGGGGGGCAGAGCCGAGATCTGGCAGGGGCAGGATCTGAGCAGGAGCAAGTCGGGAATGTGTGGGTCATGGGGCCCAGGGTCGCTGGGCAGCTGCTGAGAGCACTGGTGATTGGTGCCCGTGGCTCATCTATGCGGACCTTCAGGGCAGACACAGAGAAACTCCAGAATCTGAGCCTAGGAAGGGGATGCACACAATAAGAGACAAATATTGAACACGGCCCAGCAGTAACTGTCCACCTACCCCCTCCACTCCCCATTGTTTCTGGGGGTTGTCTTGGTTGGGTTGCCCCAGAAACAAGATCCTGAGACAAGGATTCAAAACACAAGTAGCTTATTTGCACCACAGTTCCAGGAAATACTGGTAGGAGAGTAAGAAAGTAAGACAGTGAAGGAAAGGAAGCTGATACAGGGTGTGTTTTCCAGCCCACCGTGGACAGCTGGACCTTAAAGCATGCCAGGGCACTGCAGGAGTAGTGTTGCCGGGTAAAATACAAGATAAATAATATGTTAGTATAAGTATGTCCCAAATTATTTGTTGTGTATCTGAAATTCAAATTTAACTGGCCCTATATTTTTATTTGCTAAAACTGGCAACCCAGGCTGGGAGACAAAACGAAATGTAGAACACCACAGATTTATCGGAGGGGCTGGGGTATTTATCCACCACTCCTTCCTGTCAGTCATTGGTCAGGGCTGCTCCTGGGAGCTGTAAATTCTCTAGCACTTCTGGCCTGCCCCATGCATGGGCTGAGTCAGCTCTGGAGATAGAGGAAGCCTTGGACAAAGAGTTGGTGTTAGGACTTGAAAACAGTACACAAGGTTACTGAAATGGCAAGCTCCAAGGGGATATCAGTGAGCATTGACAGCATTTGCTGTAGAGGTCCACAAGGTTCTGCTCTGAATGTGTGTGGGTGGGTGGGTCAAAATTATATTCTGGTGGTCTCAAGTGTTCTGCTCAGTTGTGGTCCCTAGGGCCAGGAGTTTTCTGAGCCCTCCCACCCATCCTGACAGGATCTAGGGGTTGAGCAGATCACAGAAGAGCTAAATCTGATTCACATCTCTCTGGGCCCACTCTTACTGGAGCAGATGTCTCAAGGTCCTCTTCTGCCTGGACCTGGGCTTAGAATGGTCCCCAGAGTCAGGTGGTAAGAATGACCTCTGCCTCGGGAGGTTGTGCCAATGCACTGTGGGATCGAGTCAGTCCCTGGGGACAGTAGGGTGAAGTAAAGGCAGCTGCTGGGATCAGTAGGGAAGCATGGGGAGGGTCTTCCTGCACATCCTGCCCACCCTGCCCACAGGGCCTCCCGCAAGACTGAGCAGGGAGCCCTGGGCCACACTGGGAACTCCGCTTACCTGAATTTCTTTGTTTCTCAACTGTGGCTTCTCGGTGTCTCGATTTCCTGGACTTAGTTCTGGAACAGGAAGTCACGTCAGGACCTGTTGTCTTTAAGAGGTGCATTCCTCTGCATTTGTGAGCCTTCATCTTTCCATTGGGAGGCAGGGTAGAGTTGAGGGTTCGAGAACATAGGTTTTAGAATCAGGCAGATTTGGACTCTGCCTCTTGCCATTTGTGTGACTTGGGCAATGACATGACCTCTGTGAGTCTTGTTTTCCTCACCTGCAGCATGGACTAATAGTAAAGATAAGTCTCTCTCATGGTTGATGTGAAGACTGAAGGTGTGAAGGGCTCAGCAGGGTGTGGTACTTAGAAAGCCCTTGATGAATGGAAGTTAGTGTTTATTACTGGAAATGAAAGTTTCAACATCCCTGGTTGAACATTGCTGGTTTAGATGTTGGGGGTGGTGTTCAGCCAAGGCTTACCCCCTGGATTGCCAGGCCCACAAGTGGTACACTTCTCTGTCTTCCAGGTTCCCCCCAGGAGAGGCGGGTGTTTCTGAAGGCCCTTCAGAAGCTGAAGGCTGGAAGGTCCCAAGGCCCCTACCAAGCAGGCTCCCAACCTTCCAGGCCCGGTCCACTGAGCCAAGGCATCCCTCAGGACCAGGATGCACCTTCCCTTCGGCCCAGTGATGTTGTCCAGGTCTCCTTGAAATTCAAGCTGCTCAACCCTCCCATCATGGGCCAGGACATAAGCTTTGTCCTGCTGGCCTTCAACATGTCACCCCAGTTCAAGAACCTCAAGGTGAACCTGAGTTCCCAGTCCCTGCTGCATGACGGCAGCCCCCTGCCCCCATTCTGGCAGGACACAGCGTTCATCACACTCTCTCCTGAAGAAGGTATGGGTCTGGGGATGGGCCTGCGGACAGACCGTGTACACGGAGTGGGTCACAGAAATGCCATTGGGGTGGAGCCAGCCAACAGGGTTCTGAGAGCAGACCACTGTGACAACCTCCTCTCCCTCCTCTTTTCCCCTTCCCTTTTCCTCTCCTACCCTTCTTCTTCCTCCCCTGGATCTCCTTCTCCTTCTCCTTCTCCCCTTCTTTTACTACCCTGAGGAAAGTAGCCCGGTTTTATAGAAAAATCCTGAGCTTTGGAAGCATCCGGACCTGGGTTAGAGCTTCAGTTCACCCATTTACTGGCAGAACAACCCTGGGCAAACCATTTAGCCTCTCTTTACTTCAGTTTCTCTATCTGAAAAACTAGTACCAGTTTCATGGAGGCTCCCTCTTCACTGTAGAAGGGTCCGCTAGATCCAACCCAGCCCCAGCTGGTTTCCCCAGTCACTCTCACCTCATCCTTGCATTCTCTCCCTAGAAAAGACCTACCCCTGCGAAATCCCCTATTCCCAGTACAGCCGGTATCTATCAACGGACAAGCTGATCCGCATCAGTGCCCTGGGTGAAGAGAAGAGCAGCCCTGAGAAGATCCTGGTGAACAAGATCATCACCTTGACCTATCCCAGCATCATGATTCATGTAGGCAAGAGCCCTACAAAGGGCCTGCAGGCTCCCTGGGACGCGGCTGGGAGAGGGTGGAGGCCTCTGCGAGGGCAGCCTGGGTCTGCTCAGGACCACAGCCCTGTCTCAGAAAACACTGGCACGAGGCCTCCAACCTCTTGCACCATTAGAGGCCTTATGGGGGGTCCTTAAGCAGGGGCCATGGAGAGGTTGGGAAGATGTTCCTCTCTTGAGCCACTGCCACTGTTGGCCTTTCCGCAGGCCAAAATGAGGAAATATGAGTTCAAATGGTAGGGCACTTGGAGGGGAAATGAGTACAGCCTGAAGGTCAGCTCAGACTTGCCATTTCCTGGCTGTACATGCTTGGACAAGCCACTGAACTGTAAAATGAGAGGATTAGACTAGGTGGCCTCTGAGGACCCTTCCTGCTCTGATATTGCTGTCCTCTGAATGAGAAGGCATCACCGACGTCCTTCCAATGCAGTCTTCTCAAGGCCAACTAGCTTCCGGACCACGCTAAGTGAGCCCCTAGTGCCCCCTGGTGGGGTGAGTATGACAAACCCTGCTTCTGGAGTCATTTAATGGAGTTTCAAAAAGTGCAATCAGGTTTTCTGAGGCTACTTCCCTTCTCTCTACAGCCCTAAATGGATGAGCGAATGATGATAGGAGGGAGGGAAGGGTTGCAGTAGAGTTGCAATAAGAAGAAACAAACAAAAACTGCTAAAGAGTCTATTCATGCAAATTATGCATGAGAATTCTTTGGGAGCTCTGGATTCTTTCACACTTGGATGAAATCCTTGGAGCAGAGGAAATTTGACCGGAGACTCCCAATTCATGAGATTTTTCCATCCCCCGAGTTGAGCAATATAAAATATTTTACATCACATGTCTATACGTGTACAACTGAAACAACAGTTCCGTGTAACAAGGTCCTGTGGTATGTGTTGTGATGTTTTCTTCTATTCTATTTCATTTTTTTTTAAATGCTGATGACCCACTAAATTGTTTCCAACCCATAGTTGGGCAAACTTAGGCCATGGAAGTCCAGTTCTTTTGAAAACAGACTTAGGAAACAGTGCCTGGGAGGCAGTGGACCCTCTAAAAATGTCTGGAGAATTGGTGAGTGAGAGCTAATTCTCCTCTCCTTCCCTTCACTTGGGCCTCTGTGGTTAGGTTCTAGGAGCAGCCATTGTGAATCGGCCACTCTCCGTACAGGTGATGTTTTCAAACCCCCTGTTGGAGCAGGTTGCGGACTGTGTACTGACCGTGGAAGGCAGTGGTCTCTTCAAGAAACAGCAGAGAGTCATGTAAGTGCTAGGAGTCCTCAGCCTTCTCTCCCATTTTATCCAGGGATGAAGCATTGCCCTTCTTTCTGGACATGGGCTCTGAGAACAACCGAGAAGGGGGGGACCAGGGATCTGAGTGGAAAGGGGTTTGGGGGTTATCCTAAT
Organism: Bradypus variegatus; assembly: GCA_004027775.1. Taxonomy (NCBI): domain Eukaryota; kingdom Metazoa; phylum Chordata; class Mammalia; order Pilosa; family Bradypodidae; genus Bradypus; species Bradypus variegatus. The sequence continues at coordinate 14,139 of PVKY010002317.1, read as the reverse complement.
GCCTATGTTTTCCTGACATTTTCCATTCTCTGCTGCAGCATTGGGATCCTCCAGCCCCAACATAGGGGTAGCATCACTCTGGAGACTGTACCCTTCAAGAGTGGACAAAGGCAGATCCAAGCTAATCTGAGGAGCAACAAGTTTAAGGACATCAAGGGTTACAGGAATGTATATGTAGAGTTTGCGTTATAAATTTTGGGGTCATGAGCTGCACGTATAGATTTCAAGATTTAGGTAAAGGAGCTAGTGTGAATGCAAGCTGTTCCATCCTCCACAACAACATAGGTTTCATGGGGCTCTGACGGGAGCAGCAGAGAGGATTCCTTGAGGATGCCGGCGATGGAGAGTTCCCTGGGCCAGTTGCACACCTCCTAGGGCTCCATGGTGTCCCATCCAGGAGTGTGAGACGGCAGAGGTCAGAGGATACTGGTTGGACCTACTGCCCCCTAGAGGTCAAAGAAAGAAGACCTGCAGAGCAGCTCATGGTCCTTTGGTTGTTTCAATGACTAATTCCCTATTAACAATAAAATTCAGTCCTTGCTCCTTCACCCCCATGTAATTATCACTTCTCCTATAGCAGCTCCCACCTGCTCCCTAGATGCTGGGAGTGTCCTACTGTTTTAATACCTGAATCCATTCACTCATTCAAGAAATATTTATTGAGTATGCACTCACTATTCTGAGTGCAGGGGATAAGGGAGCAAAGTAAAGTCCCTGCCCTCATGGAGCTTCCAGTCTATTGAGGCAAGGGAGCAGTCAGACAATAAACATGTTACACAATAAATAAGATATTTACAGTTGTTGTATCACTCATGATCCAGTTAGGAAAACACAAATTCCTTTAGATATTTATCAGATACCACCTACCCATCTTTGTGTCTTAGGGGAATAAGCCTGGGAAATCTCTCATGCTTGGCCTTCCTTTGAATCCCTTCCCATATCCCATCCAAGAGGTGTCCAAAAGGTATTGTGGTCCTTGATGGACTTGGGATGGCTGTGATTATCAGGTGATAAAGCCAGCTGAACAATGCAATGAGGTAGAATTTTGGTAGGGACTGAAGTACTTTCAGATGTTTCTTTTGGTTGCAGTTTGCATTTATGGTAATTCAAACTTCACCCTTTCCGGGTCATACTGAATGCAAAGCCACTCCAATCATTAGCTCTTCTTGGGACACACTGCTTTTTCATAGCACTATGCAAGTTTGTGTGCTGAAAGCATGATGCACCTGCTCTCCAGGCATTAGCTATGTGACCGAGACAGCTCAGTTTAGGGCATTTGTTAAATGCACACACAGTAAATAAAGAATTTAAATGCTTCCATTACGTATAAACAAAAGAGTACATGGAGTTAATCAGAGGGAGAGAGGAGGGTGTGGTGGGAATTACAGGGTTGATAGTCCTGTTAGAGACTGGGCTGAGGACCCAGGGCTGGCGGCAGGGAGCTGGAAACAGCCTACAATTATTTCATCCTGTAATTACTGCCTGCCAACCATGAAAAAATGGTTTAAGGAAAACACCGTGGAGAGGAACATCTTACAGAGACAATGCCCTCTGACGTACTTGGAAGATACAAGCGACCACACCTTTCAACTCTTCTTTGAATCCTGATTTTAATGCCACATTCATTAACTCTGTCACTCAACAAATATTTACTGGGTTTCTACTAGGGAACAGGCCCTGTGCTAGCCACCAAGGACAACAAAAGGACCAGTGCCTGCTCCCAAGGAGCTCAAGTCTAAGAGTGTGGGGAGACTGAAAAATAAACAGGAAATTATAACACAGGGTGGTGAGAACCATCACTGCAGTGAGGCTGGGTAGTGTGGGAACACAAGGAGGAGCAACTAACCCAGGCTTGGGGTCATGGATCAAGGAAGGCTTCCTGGAGGAATTGGCATTTAGGCTGAGAGCTAAACAACTAAATTTAGCCAAATAAAGACTCGAGGCTTGAAGGGCCTGGAATGGGGTAAAGATCAGGTAAGGTGCAACTCATTTAGTGGCCAGAGATCAGAGTGAGAGAAAGCAAGTGGCAGAGCAGAACCCAGGTGACAAAGAGCTTCAGATGATGGTCCAGGGAGTTTGGACCATGTTCAGGCATCTATTCTTTTAAGTCTTGAGTCATAGCTACTGCCTTTAACATCAGTGGTCAGAGCTGATTTTACTTTGCAAAGGCAGAGCATACTTCATGTCATTTGAGAAACAGTTAAAGGACAAATAGTTCTCTACCATGGTGGACCATAGGAGCCTGCAATTTCCACCAGGCCCACTCCTTTGAGTTTAAAAACCCCATTGAGTGCAAAGGTTGCCTTTCATCCATTCATTTACCTTTGCTTGAGTACCCACTTGTATGTTCTAGGCCTGGGAGATAGAGCAATAAACAAGGCAAATGAGGCCCCCCCCACTCACCCACCCATCCCCAACCCACATGCCCCCAGCCCCAGTGGAACTCAGTATAATTTTCTTCATACAGTGCTTGGTTCAGGTCCAGGCACAAAAAGTGCCTTGCAAATACTTTTGGAGGTTGGCAATTAGGAATCCCTTATGAGGTATCACACTTTGCCTTTACTCCGTGCTTCCACGCATTTGAAGCCCACAACACCTGTGACATCAGTGTTGTTATTATCCCCAAATTTTAGATGAAAAAACTCGAGAATCAGAGAAAATTAAGTGACTTGCTTGAGGCCTCAAAACCTGACAGTGGCAGAGACAATCAAACTCAAGTCTTCTAGTTCCAAATCCAGTGTCATTTCTTTTCACCACCACTTCCTTGTTGTAGGTGTTGAAATAATAGCTCATTTATCATTTATCAATCCCCTCACCTACAGCTGCTGGGCACACAACCTGCCTTTAAATGGGTGCAACTTCATAACAGCCCTGCAAGGGGGGTATTACAGAGGAGAAACCAGAGGCAAAAAAGTGTAACGGATGCTTGTTGAGTTTTTTTTTAAATTCTCGTTATCTTTCCAGTATCCATCTTCTCTCCTTTGGTAACAGCACCCTGCTTCTTTTTGAGAAATCTCTTTTTCCTCCTTTTACGTAGCCCTGGTGGGTCTCTCAGCCAAGAAGCTCTGCTTTCCGCTGGTCAAGAGTAGGCATGTGACCTCTTAAGCTGGACCAATCACACACTTCTCCCAGGACTCCAGAGTGGGGAAGAAAGAAAGGAGATACTTGAAGCTGACCCATACTGGCAACAGAGCCCCAGAGAGAAACCATTTATCCATTTCAGCTGCCTAGACCTCCTGAGCTGCCCTGAATTCCACCCTTCTGTTTCTCAGACTGGTTCTCCTTTTTCTAGGAGCTCCCTCACACTCTTGCTTTTTTGTCTAAGTCTGCCAAAACTGGTTTCGGTTGCTTGCATTCAAAGGGCTTTATCCGGTTCAGAGCAATTAGGTGACTTGCTTAAGATCACACAGCAAGTTCTGTCAGACTCCAAATTCCCACTATGCCATGCTGCCTGATGGTCTTAGATCCCGTTGGTCCTAAAGGTGTCTTTGTTAGTGCCATAAGCTAGCCTGAAGTTCAAGGAAATGGCAGAAACTTTCATTCACCCCAATCTTGTGAATAACTAGAGGCTGGTGCTGGCTCTTTGGAAAGGTGGAGCAGCAGCCAGAGCTAGACTTTGTTTCCCAGGCCCTGCTCCTCCCCTGGTTTCTGGTGTGACCTTACAACGCTCATTGTCCATCTTATCCTGTTCACCACCTGTCCACTACCCCCTCGGAAGCCATCATTACACAGCAGGTACTGCTTCTCTACCTCCCCCTGAGACCCAACTTTCCTGTGGCCAGCTCTTGACACATGGTATATTCTCAAATTACCCCTCTGTGGGTACAACCTGCACACCCCAGGAGCTACCTCCTAAATACCTACTTGTTCGTAACTGTGTGTCATACCTGGGAGTCAAGGTTCTTACAATTTAAAGGGGCCACAGCTCAAAACACAAATCTTGCAGCAGATATAGGTATGCAAACATAATAGGACCTGCAGAGTGTGGGTCTGCAGTGAAGCCCACATTTTCTCTGGGAAGTACCCAGCTATGGCACAATAAGGGAAGAAGAAAGCACCTCCAACTACACCTCCAGATCAGACAGACCAGGGCCCTGACCTCTAATGAGCTGACAGATTACTCTCCTATCCTACATAAGGATAAGGCAGAAGTAACTGTGTTTTGACCCACCAGTTGTGCGAGCCTGGAAGAATCCTCCATGAAATAAAAAAATTCACATGGTCTTCCATGCCTTTCTAAACTGGACTGGAGAATTGGAAGGCTTAGAAAAGAGTGACCCCCAAAGACCATTTTGTAGGTATTAACTGGGCTACAAATTCAAAATGAAAGATCAGAAATCATGTTAATTGAATCTCAATTTCCCTATATATTCTGTAAATATTTCACCCTTAATGGAACAAGGCAGGCTATCCAATTCTTTGGATAACAAACTTGCATAAAGGAAGCATTAAATTAATATCATTGATTAATCTCATACAGATACTAACATTATGACTACAAAACTAAAAACACTGGAGAATGATTGTTCAGCTTCCTAATTTTTTTACTCATTCATTCAGTCAGTCAGTTCATTAATGTGTCACTTTTGGTGCTGTGGGCAGAAGAAAGCAACAAGACTTTCTCACAGAGGCAGGTGGCAGCCAAATCAAGGCAAGTTCGGCAAGTTCTCCACCTTCTGCAGTCTCTTGTAGGAAGGTTGGAACTACTGAACGCTTCGCAACAGTGAGCTAATGAGACCATATTGTGTTTTGGCAAATTACAGTATGTGCAGGATGAGGAGAAGGAGACCTAGAGGCAGGGAGCCCAGTCAGGAGGCTGTTGCAGTAGTGCAGGTAAAAATGTAAGGACAGGCAGAAAACACATTTTCCCTCAGCAGAGAATGTGGAGAAAGGGGGAGCTGACATGAAGTCCAGGTCTGCATAATGCCACAGGGAGACGTGCTCTGGAAATGTGGGAGGACAGGGACTCACATATGTTTTTCTCCGTGAGGGGTAAGACTGACTAGAGAGCCACAGGCTGAGCCCTAAAACAAGGATGTGCAGGGCCATCCCTCACACCCAGCCTTGGTATCTACAGGGCCCAGTTCCGGTGGCCAATTTGGAGGCCGAGGGTGGCCAGGAAGTCAGAAGGGGTTCTCTCACCCTTAATAGGGGCCGTCCAGTGTCTGTTCAAACACCTTCATTGGGCCAGCATCTCCCAAGTCAGCTGGTTCTTCCCTTGCACAGCTCCTTACACTGTCTGGTCTTTCTCAGCTCAGAGGAGATCACTGCCCCCTGGAGCTTCCATTCCGTTTCTAATCCTTTGCTGTTAGAAACACGTATGCAATGAATACACTTGTATAAATTTCACATTACACATTTATTTGGTTATTTGCATGAAAAATATCTATCAGTGGAATGGCTGAATCAAAAAGCATAGATATTTAAAGTTTGGGTAGATATTATTTTACTTAACCAATTTACATTCCTGTCAGCTTCAAATGAGAGCAACTATTTCCCCAAACCCATCACCATCTCAGAATGTTGTCAAATTATTTTATCTTTGCCATTCTGATAAGTGAAAAAATTATATTTCAGTATAGTTTTATTTTGCATTTATATTAAGTGAGGCTGGGCATCCATTCATATATTTAAGAGACATTTGTATTTCCTTTACTGCAAACTATCCAACATTGCCTTTCACCAGTTTTTCTACTGATTTGTTGTTCTTATTGATTTGTAGACACCCTTTATATCAAAGAAATCAGCTGTTTGTGATATGAGTTTCAACTATTTTCCTGAATTTGTTGTATATATTTTAACTTTTGAGTTTTTTTAATAAAAAAATTTTAGGGAGTCAAATTTATTAATCTTTTCTTTATGCCTCCTGAGTTTTGTGTAGTATTTTAAAAGGCCTTCTTAAAGCTGAGTTTTAAAAGTTTCTAGTCTTTTCTTCTGGTACTGTTAGTATTTAATTTTTTAAATTTAAAGTTTTGATCTGTCTGGAATTTATTTTGGTGTATGGTGTAAGGCAGAAAGCCAACTTTATTTTATCAACTTTATTTTTATACTTAAATAATGCATACATTTCGTAGGTCTATGGACTTTTTCAATAATAGCAACTTTATAGTATGTTTTAATATCTGGGAAGACTGGTCATTATTACCCTCTAAGAAATTTCCTTTTGACCATTAGAAGCAGCTTATCTAGTTTCAAGAAAACTCTTGTTGGCATTTTTATTGTGCGTGCATTAACTTGGATTACTTGGGACTGAATTGGCAAGAACTGACATTTTTATGCTCTTGACATAAAGATCTGCGTTTTCATTTCCTCAAGTTTTATTTTGTGTCCCTTAGTAGCATTTCAAAGCTTTTCCCTGATAGCCCTTGCCCACTTTTTAAGTTTATTTCTAGATATTTCATCTTTTGGTGGTGGTGGTGCTATTGTAAATCGGGTCTTTATATTTTCTAACTCTGTTGATAGTAGGTATGAAAGCTATTGGCTAGTTAGCAAATACTTTTAATATAATTTTGGTACTTGCCAGCATTTCTAAATTACTTATTGTTTATTATCATTTTTAGCAGATTCAATTGTGTTTTCCAGGTAAAAATCATATCATCTTCAAATTTACCTCTTCATTTCTCATAAAGAATCTTTTGGGGGGGAATGTGAAGGCAGCACCTTCATTTTCTTTTCTTTTTTTTTTTAATACAGTATATTCTTCAAATGCGTAATGGCTCAAATTTTTAAAAGTATAAAGGGTAAAAGGCAGAAAATTCACCTTTACACCCCATCTCCCAGCTCCCTGTCTAAAGGCAACAAATATTATTGTAGTTTCTTTCACATCCTTCTCTAGATATGCCATATATGTGTAAGCAAATACAACTGACTGGGGGTGCTTTGGTGACACAGTCTCAGAAGCCCAGGTGAAAGCCAGGCTTTAGAAGAACAGAGAGCACCGATTATGAGATCCTCTCATGTGTCTCCTCCGTCATTAAACAAGGAGAAATATAAAAGATAAAGGCCCTGAATCTCAAGATTGTTACAAACCTTCTCTGGTGGAGTGTCCCAGACCAGGTAGGCTTGGAAGCGCTGGGGCCTTAGCTTCTGCTTTTAGGACATTTCTTTTTCACCAGTAAGTTCCACCTCCTTATCTCTTTCACACAGATGAATCCCCAGACATACATGTTCTCTCTTTATATGATCAAAACAGCCCACGATAGGCTTAGGGCCTGAGATTTGGAGGTGGATGTGGGCCTCCTGTTTGTGGAGCCATCTCTTCCAAGGTCTTCCAGTCCTCTAACATCTCGGAGGGTCTCCTGAGGCTACGGAGGCAATAGGCTTGGAGGTTTCTCCTGGGCTTCTCCAGTGGCAGATCTTCCTCACTCTACCTTCCACTCCACACCTGCCAGGCATATCCCAGCCTGGGCCTTCTGGCACAAAAGATAAAGTGAAAGCAGATTACTCCCAGCAGCTGGCCCAAGAGATAGCAGTGGGGAGGGCACAGGAGAGAAGGAAATGGTCAAAGAGCTCACAGGAGGAGTGGAAGGAATTCTTAAGCCAACAAAAGTACTTCTATCATTTTGTTTGTGGAAGACAGATCCAGAAGCAGCAGTCCAAGAGGCAGATTTCCAGTGGTCAAGTGGATAAGAGCAGCCTGCAGCCATGGGACAGGGTGAGCCAAGCCAGCTCTCCACAGGGCTTTCTGGACTGTCAGTAGTCCCTTCGTCATTACATGTTTTCATTAAAGGAAGGATGGTGGTAGAGGTGTGGGTGGTATGGCGATGGTGTGTATGGGGGTGGTGGTAAGTGGGTGCTGGTGGTGGTGATGGTGGTGCGGCTTTCGTGGGGAACTGTGCACATCAGTGAAACATCTGAAGGGCATTTTTCCACTAGGGGGTCTCTGTGTTAACATGGCTACTCTCACCAGGTTGTGATACAAATGGGTAATGCCCTAGAAAAGCATGAGGATGTCATAGTCTCAAGGCCAAATGGGAGAGAAGGGGAGGTGGGAGTTAGGGAATCCAATTAAAAGAGCAGATATAAAACAAGGAAACAGGCAGACCCAGAGGACGCAGAGACCTCAGGGGCCTCTTCACAGGTCTGTCATCACAGGCTCAGGCCTGGGGTCCCCATGGGGCAGCTGGAAGACCCTCCTTAAGGTTGTCTCAATGTTCTCACCCGTTCATTGATCAAGCAAACATGGATTGGGCATCTGCTGTGTTCTAGGCACTGCTGGGGCTGGGGATGTGGATATGAATTAAACAATATACTCTAAGGAGCTCACAGCAAATGATAATTATATAGTGGGATAAGTGCTAAAAAGAGAGGAGGGGCGTACAGTGGGGGCTCAGAAACAGACCTCCGCCTGGAGGAGTGAGTGAAGCCTTCACAGGCAGGTGCATTTGGATCTTGGAAGATGAACTTGCCAGGGAGAGAAATGAATTAGGTTCCAGTCAGAACCAGAGTCCAGATGAACTGTGAATGGTGGCTCTTGCTGTGACACTGTGATCATTAGGTAGATTCAGATACACCAAGCCTTAAAGCACATCTCTTAGTACATGACTGTACACCATTACATGGTCCAGTTGAACCCAACCAGTCTACAAAGGCTGGGCTTGTCCTGGGCCCCAGCACCAGCTTTGTGCAAAGCAGAGAGGAACCATCTCTTGGCTTCTGAGTGCTGCTGTATTTCAATTTACAAATCCTAGCCTCATGGTGGCTATTTTATCTACAGCCTGGCCTGGCAACCCACTGGTACAGAGGAGGGTGCAAGGGCACAAGGAGCACCCAGGGGCACCAGGACCAGATGAGCAGGGAGGTTCCTTCCCTCCTGTGCATGCCTTTACATTTCTTCGTGTTCAACATTGTCAGTTCCTTCCCTCTAATTTTGTATCATTGACATCTTCTATAATCTCCATCACTAATAAAATAAGAAGTGAAGGGGGTGGACTACCTTCTCTTTCCCAATCCCTACCTCTACTCTTGAGTTCTAAGCCAGAAAGCTTGGGGACTGATGAAAAATTGAAGTATGAAGTACCTAAGACATGTCCTGGAGCCTAAGGAACTTTGCCTTCGGGGTCAGGACCCTTCCCTGAAGTGAGTCAGATCCTATTCCATTCCTGCAAGCCAAAGTCAGAGTTTCTCTCTCCCAGCAGCTGAGCAAGTGTAAACACTGCATGCTATCTTTCAGACCAAGGCAGCCCCAACCTTCTGCCATCAAAGGAATGAAAAGTAAGCAACTCTTTTGCTGCAAAAGGAACTAAAAATTATTTTTGCTATCTTATGCCTCATCTTCTGTTTTGCTGAGCATTTGTTTTGACTTCCCTGTACCTCCCTATTTTCTCTCTGTAAAACTTAATTGAGTGGTAGACTGAAACAATACTCCCTGGATATCTCTGTCCAGTGTCTTTCTGGGCTGCCTGGTGTAATGGGTTTGGTGAGCATTTAGATCAAAGATCCATGTATGACCTCGGATGTGTTGGTTCTACTCTCTGGACCTCACTCTTCTCATCTGTAAAATGAGAGGATTGGATTCAGTGACTTCAAAACCATCTCTAAAAATTCTCTGATTGTTTTCTAAGGAAAAATAAGTAAAAGTGAGCAAGATTCTGGATTTTATACATTGCTTTTGGTTTGGGACCAGAAAAGGAAGCCAACAGTGAGAACAAGCCTTGTTCTTACTAATATACCAGCCCCATTTAATGGGATTTGCTATGCATCTGGCACTGTGCTAAATGTATTATATACACATTATCTCATTTAATCCTCACAAAACTCTGCAAGAAGGGATAATTATTCTAAGGAAGAGAAAACTGAAGTTCAGAGTGGTTACATTTCTTTTCTAAGATTGCACAGCGAGTAGGTATTTGAGCCAAGGAATTGAACTCTGTTCCCTCTGACTCTAGAGTCTCTGCTTTCACTTATGTTGTCATTTTTTACCAACTCTCCATGATTTGTTTCTTTTCCACAAAAGCCTTTAGTATCAAAACCTGCGACTTCCAGGCAGCAAGAAACAACGAGGAGCACCACACCAAGGCCATCAGCTCCCAGCGCCTCATTGTGAGGAGGGGGCAGCCCTTCACCATCATCCTGCACTTCCAAGCTCCAGTCCATGCATTCCTACCTACCCTGAAGAAAATGGCCCTCATCGCAAAAACTGGTAAGCGTGGTCAGGCCTGGACCCCTTTGGCAGCAGGATGAGGGAGGTTCTCTCTCCAGCACCCCCTCAGGGGGCTAAGGGGCAAATGGCCCTCACTGCACCTGTGGCTCACCTGGTGGGGATGTTGGGAGGATGTCACGAGATAAGCATAGTAATTATTATTTATTATGATCCAGAAGTTGATCGGCAGCATTATCACTGCAACTCTAATTAATCGACTTTGTAGAAAAGCCTGAATAGGATCTAATCCAGGGTGAATATAATAGTAATTGCTAGTATTATTGAATCCATAATACATTTTGGGCTGAGTACTTCACATGCAATATCTCACTCCATCCTCCCATCTGCCCTCTGAGGCAGGTGCTATTATTATGCCCATTTTATAGGATATGAATCTCTTATGGGTATAGGTCCATGGGTGCCGAGGGCCTGTGCTCTCACCCGTCACTCTTTACTGGCTCTTGTTAGCATATGGGCCTCTTTCTACCCAACTGGCATCTTCTCCACCTTTGTAACACCTTGGCTTGTTTGCTCTGAGTTGTGGCCAAGGGAACCAAATGACTGATTCATTGCCGTGTGACTGCAGGAGATCAGCCATCTGTGGCCAACAGGACCCAAGCCACATTCCCGATTTCCAGCCTGGGGGACCGAAAGGGGTGGAGTGCGGCGGTGGAGGAAACAGATGCCCAATCCTGGACCATCTCCGTGACTACACCTGCAGACGCCATCATTGGCCATTACTCACTCCTGCTGCAGGTCTCCGGCAAGGAGCAATGCCCCCTGGGCCAGTTCACACTGCTCTTTAACCCCTGGGTTCGAGGTGAGCGTGGACTTGGGCCAGCCTGGGCTGCACAGGGGACTCCAGTTACCAGGGCTGAGGTGCAGCTCTGTCAGGGAGTGCCTGCCCCTGGCCCCAGTGGGCAGCACCGGCCTACAGTTACTGCTGGGCCTTCTCCCTGGTGAATGGGCCCTCAGACCCAGGGCCTGTCTTGGTATCACTCCTGGTAGAAGCAGCCTGGGGCTTCCCACTGAAAGCAAAGGCTCCTCTCACCACCAAACCCTAGTTCTGGCTCAGGTTGTTTTGGTCTCAGCAGTAGACTCAATGAGATCACCCTAGGAGAGAGGGTTTGTTGTAAGGGTACAGGAGGGGAACTGGAAAGCTATTCGGGAGCAGAGGCAGCCCTAGGGATGGGCTTCAATCTTTCTCTCTCTCTGGGCTCCAAGTCTGCCTTCGGGGTGAATCTACCTTTCATGGGGCCTGAAACTTACATAAATTGGGGGACCCTCCTTAGAAAAAAAAATACATTTTGAATTGCTTGGGACCTCTCAGGGCCAGAAGAGATCTGTGCCAGCAAGGAGCCCCGAAGCTTCAGTTTCATCAGATTCCTAGTAAATTTGCCATATCTCTTGTTTTCCTGTTTTATTGTTTCTTCTTCCCTCCACTTGTTTGTTCTGTTCTTACTGCAGACTGCCATGTCCTCTCCATACTGACTTGTCTAAATAGCTGACTCTAGAGCAAATTACATGGCCGGCCCCCTGTAGCTCAGCCAGCGTGGGGGTGGGCTGCCCTGGAGTCAGGTGACCTTCTATGGCCCAACCAGTGGTCCCCTCTAACAAAGCTCTGCCCTAGCTGTGGCTGGACTAGTTCTTCCAGAGAAAACCATTGGACATGATTGACTTGCCCAGAACAGGACTCAAGAGGGCATCTTTCCTATCTTTTAATTCTGAAGAGTGGGTCTTTCCTTTTAAATCTGCCACCACCCATCCTAATCCTCTGGGTTCCCTGAAGGGTTTTGGGGGGAATAGGAAAACAGTTTCTCCAAGCTTCTTGCTCTCACTACCCCAGATAACAAGCATCTAGCCCTTTTCCTTTCAAAAGTTTCACTGATGGCCATGAAGGAGATCTTGTTACAAGGCAGAGCTGGAAAGAAAGGGAGCAAATATAGGGAAGCAAAAGAAGTCTTCCCAGGATCCCAGAGTCCTTATCCCTGGACCCTGCTCCCCAATTCCTGACAACCTTTCTAGAGGGTACCTGAATCCCAAAGGACTCCCTGTTTCCACTTCTCTTGTCCAGGGTGGGGTTCTCCAATCCTCCCCTTCCTTCAGATGCCCCTCCCTACCCTTAGTTCAGGCTCCTTTTTCTTACTCCAAGAGGTGAGTGGGTGGAACAATAGATGGGAATTAATGTCCATTCAGGTGCTCTTTGCCCAGTGTGGGTATATGTGGACTCAGGGCCCCTCCAGCTGAGGGGACACCCCGTTGCTCTCCACATACCAACAGAAAGACCCTTATGCAATTTTCCTCCACAGCCAAGGCTTTAGTGTGCTGACTGGCTGGTTCTAAGTCCACTTGCAGAGCTAGGCCCCAACAACCAGAGCAAAGACACAAGCAAAGACTTTACTTGACTCCAGTTGGACATCCCCAGAATGGAAATAAAATATTCTGGCTTCCATTTCCCCCAGCTCCCAGGCTCCCTCCAACCCTGTATTGCTGAATGTCCCTCTCTCCTTCTGCGCACCCCTGTTAACGTTTATTTGATTGTGTTTTTTCTAAAATACTTTTTTTGTTGTTACAAACTGAGCTTGTGGAAAAGACATAATAGGCTCTCCAGGAAGCTCCCTGGGCTGTTGCCATGTTCTCTTGGGCTGATAGCACTCTGGTTGCAGACATCTGGGAACCACTAGGCTTTTTAAGCATGGCTTTTTCCTGTGTCTGCCTGGCTGACCATGAAGGCCTCACCTCAGTTGATCCGGAGACTCTGACCCCTTCTCTTCCCTTCGCCTGAGAAGGCTAGGTCCCAGTGGGGCAACATCAGGCTCAGAGCTGAAGAGGAGGCCTGCAGCTGAGCCTGACCTGGGCAGGGAGGGCAGAGACTGGATGTGCAGGGCAGGCCTAGCACCCCAGGGGCCCTCATCCCTACCTCCTTCTCTCCAGAGGATACTGTGTTCCTGGAGAATGAGGCTCAACGCAGGGAGTACTTGTTGAATCAGAATGGCCTCATCCACATGGGGACGGCTAACTGCATCCAGACAGAGCCCTGGGACTTTGGCCAGGTACTGGGGGCATCAAGAGTGGGGTGGGGCAGGGTTTGCCTACAACCTTCAGTGTTCAGGCTAGAGCTGGTAGGTCCAAAAGCCCCTGGTTTTTTGGTTTTATTTCCTTACAATTTTATTGAGATATAGTCACATACCCTACAATCATCCAAAGTGAACAATCAGTTTTTCACGGTATTATCAATAGTTGTGCATTCATTACCACAATTAATTTTTGAACATTTTCTTTACTCCAAAAAAAAAAAGAATTAAAATAAAAGTAAAGAAGAACACCCAATGACCAAAAGGGGTATGTGAAATGAAATGAAATAAGTTTCAGTGGCTGAGAGATTCCAAAAGGAGTCAAGAGATCACTCTGGTGGGCACTCTTATGCATAATATAGATAATCCTTTTTGGTTCTAATGAATTGGAATAGCTAGCAGTGAATACCTGAAACTATCAAACTACAACCCAGAACCCTTGAATCTTGAAAATGATTGTATAAAAATGTAGCTTATGAGGGGTGACAATGTGATTGGGAAAGCCATGTGGATCATATTCCCCTTTGTCCAGTGTTCTAGTTTGCTAATGCTGCCGGAATGCAAAACACCAGAGATGGATTGGCTTTTATAAAAGGGGGTTTATTTGGTTACACAGCTACAGTCTTAAGGCCATAAAGGGTCCAAGGTGACACATCAGCAATCGGGTACCTTCACTGGAGGATGGCCAATGGTGTTCAGAAAACCCCTGTTAACTGGGAAGGCACGTGGCTGGTGTCTGCTCCAAAGTTCTGGTTTCAAAATGGCTTTCTCCCAGGACATTCCTCTCTAGGCTGCAGTTCCTCAAAAATGTCACTCTTAGTTGCACTTGGGGTATTTGTCCTCTCTTAGTTTCTCCAGAGCAAGAGTCTGTTTTCAATGGCTGTCTTCAAACTGTCTCTCATCTGCAGCTCCTGCACTTTCTTC
>PVKY010002316.1:0-26230 GCA_004027775.1 Bradypus variegatus | reverse complement strand
AAAGAGAGGGAGGGGAGGGGAAAGGGAGGAGAGGAGGGGAGGAGGGAGAGCAGGGAGGAAGAAAGAGTTGCTCAGGTATCCAAGTCCCCATCCTTGAATGGTTCAAAAGGCACAGACCCCTCCAAGGTTCCCTGCTTAGCTCCAGCTGTTCACAGACTGAACTGCAGGAGGAAGCATTACCTCACCGAAAGCCAGAAGGCGTCTAAGGAGTTCACCAGTGATCTTGGTGTGAATGTGAAGGTGGCCCCAGGAACAGGCCCTTCTAGCCCTAAATCCCCCATATTGCCAGCTTTCCAGTCTCTCTTGCCCAAGGCCCAAGATACAGAGAAGCTGAGAAGAAGAAACACGACTCCACCCCCCACCCCATATACCTGCTCACAGAATTGACCACAAGCTTAAGCTGCTCCTCAGCCATGGCTGTCTGCTGCTGCTGCCTGCGCCTGGCCTCCTGAGCCCGGCTCAGCTCCCCCTGCAGGGTCTGGGAAGGATGTAGGTAAAGAAAAGGTTAACTTGGCCCCAGTCCCACAGACCCAGGCCAGGGGTTCCCTCACCACCCCCCTTCAGCCTCACCCAGTCTCAGACGCTGACCTTGGCGCTGATTCGCTCCATCTCCACCTCTGCAGTTTTATCCTGCAGGGAGCGCTGTAGGATGGCCTCCTTCTGGCTCTGGGATGCAACTCTCCCCTCCAGCTCTGCCACCTGGGGGAGAGAGGGAGCTGGGGCAGGGCACTTCCAGAGCCCAAAGGTGTAGGGGGGCATTGGATATGAAGGTGCAGGTGTGGGGGTCTCTGAGAGAACGCCATGCAGGGAAACGAGAAAAAGGAGCCTGAGTTCATCTCCCTTCTGGAAGCGTGTTCAATGTGCCCGCCTCCTGAGGACCCACCCACTCTGACCGTGTCACCCATCCTTTGATATAGGTGCCTCTTCAGAGGGGCCTTCCCTGACCATCCTAATTCAAGCTGCTGCCTCCCAGTAGTCTCTCTGTGGTTCGTCAGTTTTTTAGATTATTCTTGATACCACATATAATTACTTGACATTATCTCATTGTCTTCTTGTTTCTTACCTGTCTCCCCCTTTAGAATGTCAGCTCCATTAGAGCAGGTACTTGGTGTGTCTTTGCTCAGGGCTGTATTTCCAGTGTGTCATTACACTTAATAAATATTTGTTGAATCAATGAACACCTTCCCATTTCGTAGGGAGCAAGGAGTCAGCAGGGATGGGGGAAATATGGGGAGGAAAAAAGAGTCAAGTTACCTGTCCCTTCAGCTGGTCAACGTATTCCCTGTGCCCCAGTTCCTGGGCCTTCAGTTGCACCATGAGGGCAAACACCTTCTCCCGCCAGCAGTTCAGCAAGGACTGGACCTTCTTGATACACTCGGGCTCCAGGGACTCTGAAGGCTGAACCTGAGGGTGGGAGGAAGGCAGCAGGGAGTGTGGGCTCCTGGGGGAGGAGAGGAAGGAGACGGCATCCTTTGTTTTTTCTCTTTCCCACCCCGAGCAACAAGAACCACAGCAAGAAGAGGTCCCAGAAAAAGGAAGATCGTGCGCAGGCAAGTTCTTGCAGCACACAAGCCGCTCCCGCCCACAGGGACCCGGCTGAGTGTGAGCACTGAGGCCAGGGCAGGGGTCCCCTACCTTCCTGGCCAGGTCCTCCTCCTGCAGGGTGAGCATGTACGCGAGGCTCTGCACCCGCACCTGCAGCAGCTCTGCGGTGGAGCGCAGGGCATCCCGGTCCTCCTGCAGGTGCTGCGGGCAGAGGGAGAGCCACCGCCCCACTCAGCCTCCACACTGTCCTGAAGGCCACAAGCCATCAGTGCCTTCTCTCCTGGGGCCTGGGCTCTCCTCCAGGGGCTGCCCTTACCTCTGAACATTCTCCCTGAGCACTCACATCCCACCCCTGGCCTCCCCACCCTTGCCCACTCCCTTACCTGAAGGGTTTCCAGAAGCTCCTGTCGCTCCAAATCGCATGTCTGACTGCGGATCTCAGGCGGGACTTGTTCCCCCACATATTTCCTTAGATTCTCAACCAGAGCCACTTGAGCCTCCAGGTCTTCTTGGGTCTTGCTAGGATCAGGGTGGAACCAGGGAAGACCATCAGTGGGACACCCTAGAGGCCACCACACCCACCAATTGCTGGCCCCCTCTTCAGCTCCCATCCCCTGCCCCACAGACCGACCTCAGCTGCTTCTGCAGCATCTCAGTCTCCTTCTGGGCCATGGCCAGTTCCTTGGCTTCCTCTGCCTTCCTGGCTTCCAAGCTACTCAAAGACTTCTCTAAGCCCTCAGCCTTGTTGGTCAAACTGGAAAGAGCTTCCTGGTGAGCCTCTGTTAAGCAGGAGAGCTGTGGAGAGAAGAAAGGTGGTTCAGCAGGGCCCAGCTAATTCCCCCATTTATGCTTTGCTTTTCAAATCTCCCTCCCCTCCGTTCTGGCCTTGTCCCTTGACTTCTACTGTCTGTGACCTTTGATAATGACACAACAAATCACCCAACTGCACATGGCAAAATGGAAACTCATTCTTGGCACCTCAGTCTCCCCTACCACCCACATCTGATCCACCAGCAGCTCCCATCACATCTCCCCCAACAACATATCTTCACTTCTTTCCCCCTCCACTGCCATCAACCTAAGTTAAGCCACCCTCATCTCTTACCTAGGTGGCTGCAACCATGCCCTAAATAGTTTTTTAAAAACTTCAATAGCTTACGCCATTGCATTCAGCATAAAACCCAAACTTCTCTCATGCCTGAGAAGCCTATAGGGGCTTGGCCTCTGCCCACTTCTCTGAGCTTATCTCCTATGGCTCCCCCCATCACTCACTCTGCTCCAGTTACAGAAAGGACGCAGCTCCTCTTCACTCTTCAGATCTTGGGAGGCCTTACTTGGCCCTCTACCCCCTGCCCACCACCTTGCTCTGTCCTGCCACACCCTGCTCACTTTCTTATGCTCTTTCTTGGGTATTTGTTTGCTCTCTGTCACACCCCCTTGGAAAGGGAGCTCTGTGAAGGTAGGCATCTAGTCTGTTTTGCTCACTGCTATATCCCCAGACTTCAAACCATGATAGGTGCATCAGAGATACTCAGAGACAGTTGTGGGGCAAATGGGTGAAGGCGCAAAAAAGCAGGTGCCTTGCTTTCAGCGTGGTCCCACCCTGTCCCCATCGCCATGACCTTTTTGGATATAAATCACAAAGCTGGTCTTTTTAAACACGAAATACAAAATTGTCAATGTCATTTCCCTGCTTAAAACCTTTCAATGGTTACTCATTGCTCTGGGGATCAAGTATAAAGTTCTGTACTGGCACTGAGGCCTGTGTGCCCTGGGCTGACTCTGTGGGCACCACCCAGAGTGGACCCTTTGGGGAGCTCCAGCCTCTCTAGGCCTCCCTTGTGCTGCTGGAGTGTCCCACCAGCTTCCTTCACCACCCCCACCCACGCCACTTCACCAGCCAACTCCTATTTCTTTTTCTTTGAACTTTCTGGTTATTGCCTTTGTCCATTTTCTGATTGGATTGCTGGTCTTTTGCACCTCAATTTCTAGGCACATATTAGATATTAAGGATATTAGCCTCTTCCTATGATATGAGGTATAAACATTCTTCCCTGATGTTACTATTTGCTTTACGACTTTACTTTTTTTTTTGTCATGCATAAGTTTACTATTATAGTCAGCATACCAATCTTCTATGGCTTCTAGATTTGGACTCATAATTAGAAAGGCCTTTCCCACTCCAAGGTTATAAAGAAATCCCCCCATATTTTCTTCCAGTACCTTTATGGTTACATTTTTTAAAAAGTCAATTCATTAGGGTGGCTTTTCCTAACACCCCAGAACAGGCTCCCTTGTCCTTCTTCTTCATGGCACTTTTCCCCATTGCAATTAATTAATTGTGATGGAATCAAGTGTTTAACGTGCATCTCCCTAGCTAGACTGTAAGCACCAACCATAAGGTCAGGGACTTGGACAGGTTTGTTCACCACTGAATCCCCTGCTCCTAGCTCAGTGATAGCAGAGTAAGCGTCCATAAATGGCAACTGAAGAATCTCCCCTTTGCAGTCCATCTCAGGATCTCACGCCCACTTCCTTCACTCCTGCCGCCCCCTGCAGTGTTCCCAGATAAATTGGGCACCTGCAGCAAAGTAGAGAGGCAAACTCTAAAGGTCCTGGAAGGGGAAGGAGGGCTTCCAGTGGTGGGAGGTCACCTGAGTCCTGGGAAAAAAGTGAAATCTGAATAAGCCTCAAACACCCAATTTCTCCTTTCCGGGTCACCTGTTTGTTTTTTCTCCCTCACGAGATCTTTCTACTGCTCCTGGGGGCCTTCTCTACAACACCTGTGATCCTTGCTGGGAAGCTACTGCTCAGTGTACCCTGAGCCCTTCCTCTCCTCTTCCCCCCTGCCCCCATTCACCTGCTGTTGGTGCAGCCTCTGAACCTCCTCCAGTTCCCGCTGGCTTCCCTCTTCCAGGTTCTTCCGGATGACCTCGGCCCCGGCCAAGGCAGCGCGCAGGCCCTCGGCCTCAGCTCGGCCGGCCCTCTCTGCCTGTGCCAGAGCCTCCAGCTCCAAGGCCTGGGCCTCCAGCCTCATCTTCTGCTGCAGCGAGGTCTCCCGCAGGACCCGCACCTCCTCCTCAAGTCGCCGCAGCTCTTGTAGTTGCCGGGAGATCAGCTCGGCCTGCTGGCTCAGGGCCTGTGACCTTTGTAAGTCCAGGGACCTTCACAGACAGATTAGGGTAGGTGAGACGTGTCTCCAGAGCTGGGAGGGTGGACACAGACACCTGGGCCTCTCTGCTCCCATCCGAGGGTATAAACAGAGACAGGAGAAGGAGAAGAGGACTCCTCCACTCCCACGTGGGGAGACGGAGAGATAGACAAGCCATAGGCTTTCTGCAGAGGAGGCATAAAGAATCCATACATCGGGATCTCTGCATTTACATCACCACTGTCATTCCAGGCCCTACCAAGCAGAGTAAGTCTACTGCTTAGGCTCACAAGCCCTAGAGGCTAGCTGAGATCATGGAACACAGACCTTGAAAGAGCCATATGCAGGCAAACAGATCACACATCAAATGCACACAGCAATCGTGGTAGAAGGGGGAAGGGGTGTAACGACAGCACATCATTAGACCACATGTTCTGAGTGGAGAGGTTGGAAGAACACACAGAGACTCTCGAATTCTGATTTTAAAGGCAAAGAAGAGTTTGGGGGAGGAGTGGGGGGAGTGAGGTCACGAGCTTCCAGGATTGCTATGGCATGTCCAAGAGCTGGGGAAAAGCATTTACTGAGTGTTAGGTATACTGCATGACAAGTCTGAGGGGACAGTCCAGCAACAGATTACATTGTCCCTACCACTGGAGATATGCAGTGTACTCATGTCATGTAAAGTTTAAACCAGTTTATAAATTGGCTCTTGGAAAGTTCCCTCACTGAGGCCCAGGACCACAGGATTTTCTTAAAGTGGCAGGGATCTGTAGCCAAGAAAAATTCAGTGACTGGCCAGAGGTCCCCAGCTGATAGCCAAACTAGCCTCAGAGAGTCTCTGTCTCCTGATACCCAGCCCAGTGCTCCCCTTTCTTCATCATCCTCTTTGATAGGGTCCAGAACAGACCCATCTATAATGCCACTCTAGAGCAAAATGGCAGAATGACATTCCAGTACGATTGGGAAAAGACACGAGATGCCAAGATTAAGAATTTTTACAGACAACACATCAATGCATAGCATGCCCCACTCCCACGCCATGTCCTCTGTAGAGGTTTCTGTCAACTACTACATCAGAAGGAATCTACACTGCCACAGTGCCAAGTCTGTGCTTCTAGCTTGAATTTAAAATAACTTCAGACTGACAGGACAGTTACAAAAATATTACAAAACCCATACAGAAATCTCTACTGTACACCCCCTCCTAGACACTCAGATCCACCAATTTTAACATTTTGCCACATTTGCTGTATCATTCTGTCTATCCATCCACCTGTCCATCTATTTACCTATCTTTCTATTTATTGTCTAACATTTGAGAGTAGATTGTACATATCATGCTTCCATGTATACTTCCTAAGAACAAGGCCACTCACTTATGTGAATAAGAACATTTATAAAGTACATTTATCAAGTCTAAGAACTTTACAAAGATATAAAGCTTACAGTCTCTATTCCAATTTTTTTCATATATCCCAATAATGCCCTTTGGAGCCTTTTCTTCCCTATTACTTGATCCAGCCCAAGATCATGTATTGCATTTAACTATCACTGCCTCTTTAGCAGCTCTTTTTCTTAATTGTGGAGACATTTATACATTAACTTTTCCATCTCAACCATTCCTAAGCAAACCATTCACTCAGTGGGAATAATCACATTCATAGTATTGCCCTCCCCTAACCACCATTCATTACCAGAACTGCCCCATCACCCACAAACAGAAACCCTATACTCATTATACATTAAATCCCCTACTCCTTCCCCCACCCCAGCCCCTGGTAACCTATATTCTACTTTCCCTTCAAGTTTGCACATTCTAGCTGTTTCCTAAGTATGTCTGAATTATTTCACCCAACATGATGTCTTCAAGGTCCATCTATGAAGCAGAATGTATCAGAACTTCATTTCCTTTTAAGGCTGAGTAATATTCCATCAAAAATGTATATACTGCATTTTTTAATCCGTTCATCAACTGATGGACATGTGGGTTGCTTCTACCTTTTGGTTACTTTGGATACTGCTGCTATGAACACTGGTGTACAAATATTTGCCTGAGTCCGTGTTTCAATCCGTTTGGGTATATAACTAGAAGTGAGATTGCCAGGCCTTATGAAAGTTTATGGTTAACTTTTTGATGAACTGTTTTCCAGAGTAGCTGAACCATTTTACTCTCCCACCAACAATAGTGTTCCTATTTCTCTACATCCTTGTCAGCACTTATTATTTTCGTTTTTTTTGTAGTTGTTGTTGTGTTTTTTTACATAATAGCCATTCTAGAGGGTGTGAAGTGATATCTCATTGTGGTTTTGATTCCCATTTCCCTAATGGCTAGTGATGAGCATCTTTTCAAGTGCTTTTTGGAGAAATGTCTACTCAAGTCCTTTGCCCATTTTTCAATTGGGTTGTCTTTTGTGGCTGAGTTGTAGGATTTCTTTTTATATTCTGGATATTAAATTGTTATCAGATACATGGTTTCCAAATATTTTCTCCCATTCTGTAGGTTGTCTCTTCACTTTCTTGATAACGTCCTATGATGCAGAAAAGTTTTTAATTTTAATAAAGTCCAACTGAACCCATTTTTTGTTTTGTTGCTCATGCTTTTGGTGTCAACTTTCCTAGGATTTTAAATTCCTTAATATCAGGATCCTAGGACCCTTCTCATTCATCTTTGTTATCCTCATCCCTAGTCTCTGGCACACTTCCTTATTATTTATACATTACAGGCACCTAAGAACTTACTATGTAAAAGTGAATAAATTACGTTAATTACATTCACAATGGTGCGCTACCATCACCACCACCACCTACTAGCAAGCTTTACATGACTGAACTGTATATGTGAAAGTGATTAAAATGGGAAATGTTATGTTGTATATATATGACCACAATAAAATTTTAAAAAGTAAAAAAGTCACAGGTGAGAAAAAAAAAGATGGAACCAAGAGCCAATATAAGGTAAGGAATCTATCTTGGTAAAGAGTCACTGGTGAGCAAGCCTAAGGAAACAGTGATGGCAGATGCCTACCTTTCTCTCCGTGCAGACTCCTGTCCATCGCCAGAAGCATCCCATTCCCACATGCCTGCCTGCAGTCTCTGGTTGTCTAGCCACCTCTCTGAGATGTCTTGATGGGCCGGGGATTGGACCAGGGGAATGTCTGAGACCCAGGTGGGAGCCATTCTTGGCACAGTCGGAAGGGGCCGAGCTTGGAAGTGGGATGGGGGAATTAGCCTAGTGGAACCTGAAGAATGACAAGGACACAGATCAGTTTCTCTAGGAGAGGTCATCACGAGTCCCACTGTCTGTTCCTACTGACCTGAAGGTCGAAACATCTCCACATTATCTGAAGGCTCTAGATTCTGTCTCCAACCATCCATGATCCCCTGGACAACGGGAAAAACAAGGACACTCCAATTCAGTGTTCTTTTTCCAAAGAGAAAGCCCCTACAATAAAGTCATCCACCTAACTCCCAGCTCCTTTTCTACTTCTCAAAGAAGGAGAAACTCCCAAGATAAGACCACTTGCTTGTCCCAACCTGGTTCCTGTCAGAACCCTGCCAATACTATGAGATGCAGGGAATTTACTGAGACAGGCCGAGAGGGAAGCTCTTAGGTTCTACTCATATTTCTAGGATTCTTTACCCTCCTCCTCAAGTTTCTAGAGTCCCTGCTGGTCCTGCATGTCTGAGGTGAGAGAGAAGGCATGGAGTCCAGGGGCTGTGAGCCCAATCTCCAGAGTTCTCTCCATGGCTCAGCCAGGCCTTGGGGAAGCCCATCCAGATACCACCATGCCATGATTCCTGGGTCCTTCCTTATGAAAGCACTGGCCCAAGGCCTGGCTGCAGATGAGCGTGGCCACATGTAGGGCTAGATGCCTCCCCAGGATCCCGGGGAATCCAGACAGCCCTAGATTCCTTGGCAGAAAGGCCAGCCATCTGGCATTTTATCCAAACCCTTCCTGCAATCTTCCTCTCAGTTACTCTCTACTATTCCCTTAGCTTCCATTCCCGTTGCCCACTCTCCTCTCTTCAGAGTCCTAGAATATATGGTGGACTCTTCAAGATCTTACCCCCACTCTCTCACCTGGACTGACCTATTTTTTTTGCAGAATCGGGGTTCATACCCCAGTCTCTTCCTATGTCCTAATCTGCTTTTTTCCTGAAGAAATTAACCTTGTTCCTCACTCTCACCCTCATCTCCCAGCTCAAAAAGCGTGCTCCCGCCTCCCTGCACTTCTCACCCCCGCTCTTCCTCAGATACCCCCGTTACCCCCGAGCCTATACCCTCCTGGATTCTGAGCTCTTAGACTGTTCTGACCACCTCATCCGTTCCTTTACCAGGCCCCTGACCCCTCTTCCCCGATGGAACCCCTGAACCCACCCCCACATCCCTATCAGTCCCTTCCCGCCCCCAACCGACTACTCCCGAACGCCCCCTCTCTACCCTCAGGCCAAACCCCTACACTTAGCTCCCGGGCCCCGGCTTCCGCCCCTGACTACGCCTGCGCAAAGCGGGCGGACTGGCGGGCAGCTAGAAAGCCTAGCGCACTCGCGAAAGGGGAGGAGTAAAGGTGCACGCAAGCGTAGTAGCGTCTAAAACTGGAGCCAATGAAGGTGTTGGAGCACCTCCGCGCCCTGGCGGCTCCTCCCAACTCCCGGAACCCGGGAAAATTTGTGAACTAATCAGAAAAAAACGGAAGGCGGGCGATCGGGCCCTCCCAGTTGTGCCACCCAATGGAATAGAGCGAGGCCTAATGGACTGGCCAATCAAAAACGGCTCTGGGGGCGGGGCCCCTTAGCGCAGAGTAAACCCGGGAATTCCGAGGCAGGGTCGCGCGCTGCCCGCGCGCGGAGGCCCCGCCTCCTCAGCCCCTGAGTCCTCGCTGTCAAACAGCTGCGGGATCGCAGGTCCGCGCCCAGCAGCCCCAAGGGACCCAGGACCGATGCACGGGCTGGCACCGCCTGGAGAAGAAACCATTCCGAGATTGTCCTGAGCGAGTAGATCTGAAACCGGTTGGGGCCGGGAGGGAAAGGCCAGGTTTGTCTTGCCTGATTGCCGGGAGCTCCTTCCGCTGTTTTTATACTGCCTGGAGAAGACGAAAAGGTGAGGTTTGATCCGTTTTGTTGGGGAATTTAGGGACCCATTTGTACAACCTTTTCGAGATGACAGATTCACTTCCCACAGGATTCCAAATTAACTAGTTAAAAGTGAGGGATTGACCAGAAAAGAGAGGCGCGGCGAGCAGGAGTGGCACTCCGTTTGGATAAGTAGGTTTGACAGGAAAAATTATTTCTCCAAGTAACACTGTGACACGCTGGTATTGCTCAGAACTAGGATCCCCAGTTTGCATTTTCTTAGAAGCTGCCTAATGTGTCATTGCCTTGCACAGATCGGAGGCTCCCCGAATACTTTGCGGCCTGAGAAACAGCTCAACTGAGGTGCCATAAGGCGTGTTCTTGGTTTTGTATTGTACCAGGGGCCCCACCCGAATTTTCCAGTTGCACTGTTGCTTGACAGCGAATTTTGCATTGCACGCCCCAGCTGCTTGCACTCTGAATGCTCCTCAGGGAGTGTGCTCAAAGTTGAAACTGTGAAAAGTACAACTCAAATTCGCATCAGACTGGGAAGTGAACTTGGGCCTGCCGTGCATGGCCCAGGAGTGGGAAGGGTGATGGATTCCTGAAGTGGAAGCGGTGGTGTGGAGGGGACACCGCCCATGCTGCCCTGCTTCCAGCTGCTGCGCATAGGGGGCGGCAGAGGCGGCGATCTCTACACCTTCCACCCCCCCACCGGGGCTGGCTGCACTTATCGCTTGGGCTGCCGGGCAGACCTGTGTGACGTGGCCCTGCGGCCCCAGGAGGAGCCGGGCCTCATCTCTGGAGTCCACGCCGAGCTGCACGCTGAGCGCCGGGGCGATGACTGGAGGGTCAGCCTGGAGGACCATAGCAGCCAAGGTGAGCCGGTGAGCAGGGCGTCCTTGCTCCTGAGGCTGCGCAGACCCAGGCTGAGAGGATTAAGGGTCACTGGGGCCATCCTCCAGTTGGACAGTTGTGGTCGGGACCGCCATCTTCCCATCTGAAGTGTGCAGGGTCGGAACTCCCTGCAGGAGGGACCCTCGGGGGCCCTGTTTAGCTCCTACAAGGGGGCTGGCCAGTAGATCCAGGGCCTGGGTCGTCATCAGGGAATATCACAGGGCACTCTGGGGCCATTGGGAGCCAAACGCAGACTTGACTCCATTCCCAGCTTTGCTGAGGTGCCTCATTCCTCTTGTATCGGGTACTGGTGATATGCTGAATTCTATTTTAATGCTTTGGGCTTGTGTCTTTCTTCCTAACTCAAATACAGTTACAGTCTCAACCTCAGAAGGGCTAGGGGTCATGTTCAAGTTATACCACTCATTTCTGGCAAAACCTCAGGCCTGTCACTTCACCTCCCTGGGTGTCAGTTTCCTCTTAGATGTAAATGGTAAGGCTTATTAGGTCAGTTTTGGGGTTGTTGTGGGGATTAGATAATTGTAGTAGCCAATATTTATTTAATGCATACTGTTACAAGCCAGGCACTGTTGTATGTGCCCTGAATGTAGGTGAGCACTGATACCATTCCTATTTTACAGACGAGGAAAACGAGGCACAAAGAGGTTGAGAAACTTGGCCAAGCTGGCAAGAGGTCTGCTCCAGAGCTGTGCTGCGATAACTGTCCCTTAGTTGGAGTTGGGTGAAAGTTAGCACCTGCCTGAGACTAGGACCCGAGAAAGAGGAGTCCATTCCCTCCAGGTGCCCCGTGGGAAGGCACAAGAAAAATGAACTTGTTTCTAGCTCACAAGGAGCTTACTATCTGGTGTCATTTGCTAAGGGGCTTAGAATGTGAGGGTGGGAAGAATGTGACAGGGTTCCATGTTCCTCTTGCTAGACCCCAGATAATCCAACAGGTCTAAATTTCTCTCCTCCTGATTCTGGTCACTTTTTTCTGTTTTTTTTTTTTTGTTGTTGTTGTTTGTTTGTTTTTGTCATTCTCTATTTGTCTGGTGCCCACCAACAACAGGGACCTTGGTCAACAATGTGCGACTCCCAAGGGGTCACAGGCTGGAGTTGAGTGATGGTGACCTCCTGACCTTTGGTCCTGAAGGGCCCCCAGGAACCAGCCCCTCTGAGTTCTACTTCATGTTCCAACAAGTCCGAGTCAAACCTCAGGACTTTGCTGCCATTACCATCCCACGGTCCAAGGGAGAAGTGGGGGCCGGGGGTGGTTTCCGGCCCATGCTGCCCTCCCAGGGGGCTCCACAGCGGCCCCTCAGCACCCTCTCCCCTGCCCCAAAGGCCACACTGATCCTCAATTCCATCGGCAGCCTCAGCAAGCTCCAGCACCAGCCCCTTACCTTCTCCCGGAGTGGGGGTGGGAGTAAGCCACAGAGCTTGCCCCTTGCCACTCCCCATGGGGAAGTGGGGACCACCCCGTCTGCCCCACCTGCGGCTCCCAGAAACCGGAGGAAATCGGCCCACCGAGTGTTGGCAGAACTGGATGATGAAAGAGGGCCTCCTGAGAGCCCACCAGTCCACTTAGAGCCCAGGAAGAAACTCCGTGGAGAGAAAGCACCACTGACACCCAGTGGGTGAGTGGAGTCCTCAGCCTTGTCTGCCTTCTCAACATTATACTGCTTTCTGATTCCTTTTTGGAGTCCCGGGCTGTGAGGCCCTTTGCTTGGAGGGTGGGGATGGGAAGAGGTAGACAGAGGTGGGACGTTGGAATGGCAAGACCTGGGTCAGCTCTACTGACAGAAAACAAAACAAAACAAAACAAAACATACCAGAGGAATTAAGTTAGGTGAGATGGAGGCAGTGGCTATAAAACTAGACTGGGCAGGTGAGTAGATATGAAATTACCATTTTTTACATTCAGACAGCTTTAACCCCATTCTTCTAGTGCTCTAGGATGGGGAATTCTTGGCTCACTCTGTTTTCCCAGCTTTACATTACAGATGTCTAGAGAATTTACCTAGGTTCACCCTACAGTCTTTCAAGTTGTTTCCAGGTTCACCAGGGGCAAATTCTAAGCTCCTCCAGGTTTCCAGTGACCCTGGTTTTTATGTCTTCAACTTCCTTCAGAAATCGTCGTGGGCGTCCTCGGAAGCACCCAGTGAATGCCCCCAAGGCTCCCCGTGCAGTTGGGGGCGGGGAGCCCTGTGCAGCCCCTCGCTGCTGCCTGCCCCAAGAAGAGACAGTGGCCTGGGTTCAGTGTGATGGTTGTGATGTTTGGTTCCATGTGGCCTGTGTTGGCTGCAGCATCCAGGCTGCCAGGGAAGCAGACTTCCAGTGCCCGGGGTGCCGTGTTGGCATGCAGACTTAAAGCCCATCACCGTAGCACCAGAGGACACAGAGCTGGGACCTCCAGGCCAGGGGTGGACCCAGTGGGGTATGAATGAGTCCTTAAAAACTGCCCCTTCTTCCCTTCCCTCCCCAGGAGGGAATAACTCCAGGGAAGAAGTGTCCATTGCCATGGATACTGACTCAGGGCCTGGAACAGGCCCTCCTGGCCAAGGTGACAGAAGAGAGCTGGTTTCCCGTCAAAGATTTTGCCTTCTGGAAGATGTTGCCAGTGAGTGGGAAATACCCATGGCTACAGGCTGTAGAGGCTTGTTGCCAGCAACACCAGACCGTCTGGACTCACAGCATCCATCAGTTTGCAGAGGCCATGCCTGTGAAGATTGTCATAAGATTCGGACAAGTCCTTAATGTTGAAAACCCACACGGGATTCTGAGAAAACCTGGGCCGTGGCCCCCAAATTCCTTACACTGGCTAATCCTGTCCTTGACCTTGATCTGACATGGCTTTCAACTTTCTCCTTCTATTACCAAATAAAGAACAAGCAGCTTCTTTCACCAATGGGTGTTTATTCTTGAGGGTCTGATATTCCTGGCTTCCCAATCCTTTAGAGTATGGGCTCTGGGTAAAGGTCTGTAAAAAACTCAGATTCTG
Organism: Bradypus variegatus; assembly: GCA_004027775.1. Taxonomy (NCBI): domain Eukaryota; kingdom Metazoa; phylum Chordata; class Mammalia; order Pilosa; family Bradypodidae; genus Bradypus; species Bradypus variegatus. Next base: position 12,563 of record PVKY010002316.1, on the reverse strand, counting down.
AAAGTCACCTATCCTTAGCAAGTGGCAGTGCCAGGACTAAACATGGTGATTCGGAGATTCACTTTTGGATAGAGCAGACAAAAACCTTAACTGGAAAAAAATGGACTGTGCATGAAGAAGGCACAAGGTGGGGTTTCTGGTTGGAGTTAGCAGCAGAAATGAGCACCCAAAGACATGACTTCTTAGTATATAGCTGCTGAGGATTGTAAGTGAGGAAGGCTAAAAAGCCAACTCCTAGTAGGTAATGGGGGTTATGGGACCTTCTGTGGGCATAAGTGAAGGCATTCAACTTATAAATTTCTCAAGGACTCCATGTCTAAGAGCCCTCTACAAATAAAGAGTTTCTAATCCCAGTTCTCCCAGATATTGTATGACCTTGAGCAACTTATATGGCACCTTGATTTCCAGGGGTATTTAAGTATGAGAGCACTTAATATCTAGCATTGGATCCTCTGTCAACTCCTTTAGTAACTGAATGAGAAGAAACCAGAGTCAAAAGTATCTGTGTCCCATGATTCTTTATTCAAGAACAAAGTGATGAGTGATGTGAGATTACATGATAATCAAGAGCATCATTGAACTTCACCTTCCCTCCAACCAGTTTCCCCCAAATCTCCCTGCCCCCACCCTTTGTGTTCCCAATTCTTTCCTTAGTGAATTTAGGACTTAATCCCAAAAGCCCTGGTTATAAACCCCAGGGTCCCATTTCCCCCGCTTTCCCTTTTCCTCTGCCCCCCACTCCTGGTTAGGAGTGAGGTCAGGCATCTCAATTTGAAGGCATGGGAGAGCCCAGATTGGCAACCTGGACAGAGGGAAAGGCTTCACCCTCAGGGAAAGGGACAGAGGAGTACAGAGTAGTGAAGTGAGGGCCCCCGTAGCCTGGGGTACCAAAATGGGGTCCTGGTGGCAGAGGAAAGGACACTGGTCCCCCTGGGAAAGGAGACCCAGCAGCCTCAAATTCCTCCCGTTGTGTATAGTCACTGCTGGATCGCTTGCCCTTCTGGCGCCTGTTACAGAACCACACTCGGACCACCTGGGTGGATGACAAAAGGGAGCGTGACATTAGATCATAGGCTCCAGGAGAGTAGGCCAGGCCTGGCTTTGCCTGATCACTTCACCCAAAGCTAACAGCCCTAGAATAGCTGGAGGGCAGAAGGCAGAGCTAGGGAGAAAAAAGGGTGCAGTGACTGGGAGGGGCACTCACATCCTTCTCCAGCCCGAGCTGCTGGGCGATGTGGCTGATCTGCTGCAGCGTGGGTTTCGGACACTGCAGGAACATGTTCTCCAGGTTGCCTCTCACTCGGTTCTCAATGCTGGTCCGCTTTCTCTTTCTGGCCTGCTGCAGGAGGGTCTCCGTTTTGCATATCTAGACAGGTGAGGAAGGGATTGCAAGAGAGATGGGAGGGCAGGCTTTGTACCTGCTAAGCAATGGCACCACCGAGCCAGTATTATGGGAGCAAATCACTAAGGGGGCATTGACTGGACATGACTCTAGAGACAGGTAGCATAAAAAAGGAAGACCCTGGAAGGTCCAGTAAATCTGCCAGCAAAACTGAGGGATTACATTCCATCCCACTGAGAACTGTTGCCCGAAAAGAAGAGTAAGTAAAGGATGGAAGCAGGGAAATCGGGCAGAGCCAGCACAGGTCCCTGTGCATGCATGCTGCCCCCTCCTGCCCTCACCTCCTGAAGATTTTCATTGTTGTCAGCTTCCTCCACCCACTTCTGCAATAGGGGCCGCAGCTTACACATGTTCTTGAAACTCAGCTGCAGAGCCTCAAAACGGCAGATGGTCGTCTGGCTAAAAACCTTCCCTGGGGTAGGCCGGTTTAAAGAGAAGCAAGGTAAGGCAGCATCCAGGGCCCTTGAAACCCTAAGACACACCGTTGTCACAAGATATCCTACATCAGGGTTCCGTACTCCTCAGAGGTCCAAGTATCCCACCCCATCCCCACTTTCTCTTTCCTCTCCCTCCTCCTGGTTGGGGGCAGAACTCTGGCTCTGAAACACCCTCATGCCCTTGGTTCCAAGTTTACTCCCATTGTCCCTGTGGGTTGGAACATGTCAAGGGGGACCCACCAAAGAGAACCCCCAGGGTGAGCCCCACATCAGCCTGGGTATACCCCAGGGTGATCCTCTTCTGCTTCAGGAGCTTGGCAAATTGTTCGAGTTCTTTCTGTAGCGCTTTGATGTCCTGGGACTGTGGTAAGAAAAAGGCAGAGAACTCATGAGAACATACAAGCTCTCAGTGGCCCTCCCCATTTGGGGGGGGGGGAGGTCCAAGAATCTGAATAGGTCCTCAAGGAATGGTCTGGGGATGCATCTCTGCTACCTGTCACCATTTAGAAGTAAACTATTTACAAATGTCCTTCACTCATTTGTTGCTCTTTCCCCCAGAAACCCACAGATGTGCAGCCCCAGGCCAGGTACTGAGATATGAAAGTACTGGGATAGGAAAGGTGGCCTCATGGAGAGCCCTGGTCAGGTTATAATGAGAGTTCCCACCAGTTAGCATATTTAATACTCACAAAAGCCTTTTGACTCAGATATTACCTCTCCCCTCCCACCCCTAGTTTTAGTTTTGGGACTAGAGAAATAAAGAGCATCATCCCTCTGATACTAAATCCAATATCCCCTCCCCAGCTTATATGGAGGTTTCTGTGAACCGACACAGGTATGCACAAAGTAATAGAAGTCAGGTAAGAATAAAGTGCTCTGTATATATAGCTGATCCTTCATTTTAAAAAAAATCTGATTATCCCTCATTTTTACCCTATCCTTTTCCACCAGAGGCATCCTCATTAATTCAACAGATGTATTGAGCACCTTCTATATGCCAGGCACAAAAAGCAGACAAAAAAATTAGTGAAGCAGAGTAGGGGGTTAACAGAGTAAAACAGGTGATGGTTTATGTAAGATGGTCAGGACATTTGAGCAAAGGGAAAAAGCCAGCTAGGTATCTGGAGAAAGAGTATTCTAGACAGAAAAGGTCCTGAGGTGGGACTGTGCCAGGTGGGCTTGCTAGGAGCAAGACCAGTGTGGCTGGAGCAGGGTGAATGGACTGAGGGAAGGGGTAGGAGCTGATGAGGTCTGAGGGCTGAGCAGGGGATCAGGGCAGATGTTGTCGGTGCCGTGGTCACTGTTTTGCTCCTCAGAGTGAAATGGGAGCCACTGAAGGGTTTTCAGGAGTGGATGTGTTGGCAGTAGACTATAAGGAGGAGGCAAGGGCATAATTAGGGAGGCTACTATAGTGGTCAGGACCCAGATGGTGGTAAAAAAAAAATGCATGACTAAGAATGTAATTCAAAGGCATTTCCAACGGATTGGGTAGATTAGATGTGGGAGGTGAAAGAAATGGAGGATGACTGGTTTTGGTCGTAATTAACTGTGTGTTGGGGTGGAGCCATTCAGGGAGCTCTAAGGGCTGGAGATCGAAAAGGTGGTATTTAAAGCCTTGAGGGTAGAGGAGAGGACGAACTCAGACCTGGGGCACCTCAACGAAGACAAGCCAGCCAAGGACGCCGAGGAGGAGCAGCCAGTGAGGAAAGAAAACCATGCCGGAATTCTCAGGGTAAATGTTTCGAAGGTGATCTCCATTCCCAACTTCTGCTCTGCCAGGGACCCAAACCCACAAATGCCCTCCGATGTCCCCTTCTCTGCCTTTCCAAATCCTGTTTTGGGGTTTTGGAATAAGGGTTAAGTCCCAGTTCAAATTCTTGCTTCACCACTCAGCAGCTAAGACCCGTGAAATAAGCTAATAGTACCTCCCTACAAGATTTTGTGACCATTAATGAGATAATGATGTATAAACTGGGCACACAGCCAGGCACTTAGGTTGGGGAGCACAATTGGCAGCCATTATCATTCAAGGCGGCAGTCACCTCCCACAAAGGGTCTGGGGCTACTCTGTTGTGGCTGAAACCACTCACACCTCCTTCAGCAAGGTCTACAGGCTTAGTACTTGATCTCTAATTGCTTGCACTTGTCTTTTCAGAGGATGGGAACACATCTTTAATGGTCCCCCCAGAAGGGTTGCAACAGAAGATTTCAATCCCTCAGTAAACCTTTCCACCACTTTTTTCTTTTTCATCACTCAAGGAATCGAGGCTGAACTCGATCAAAATTGAGTACTTTCAGGCCTGTAGAAGGGGCTGTGAGGGAGTACACTTGGCACAATGGTGATTTAGTGGCCCCAAGGCAGACGTACAGCGAAGACAAGCTAAACTTGACTCTGGGTAAAACGCAATTCCACACAGCCCCAACAAGAGCTTCTATCAGAAACCAGTCACACCCTAGACCTACACAACAATAAGCCTGGGATAAGTACTCTCTGCCGGCGTTACCCTCGGGCCACGCTTAGCCCTAAGGCCACAAGACCCAGAGACTGATAAGGCTCACATTTTCAAGCAGGGTTAAAGGGTGGGAGAAGGGGCTCAAACCCCAAGCCTGGGCCAGGTGCTGGGCTGTTAATGACTGACCTGAGCCTGGTCAGACTGAGGAAACGATAGACCTTGACAACGGGCCGGGTCGGGAACAAGGCCCAACCAGAGCCAGCTTCCGACTTCCCCAGGCCACCCCTACCCTCACCCCAGGTTCCCTCTCCGAAATCTGGGTTCTTGCCCCACCAAGACCCTGCCTCCCCGGCCTACCTCCATAGTCAGACATTCTCTGCCGAGGGCAGTGTGCCCCTGTCGGCTCCGTTTTGGGGTTCCAGGCCCAAGCAGCTGCAAGCAACCACTTGCCCCTCCCGTTGCCACCCCAGCCATCCCAGCCACCTCCCCGTCACAGCTCACTCGCCTCCTCGGGGTTTTGCTCCAGCTTCTCCTTTTCCAGCTTCACAGCACCAGGGGGGACTGCGCGGGTCTCGGGGGAGGCCCCCTCGGAGTTGCTCTCAACCCCAGCCCCCACCTCACCCTCGGGCTGAGGGTTCTCCAGGCAGCCTTGGGGCACTAGCCCCGCTCCAACCTGAGGCCCACAGAATGCCATCCCTCCGCAGAGGTCATACGGCGGGGGGCATGGGGGAATCCCCCACACCTCAGCGCCCGGTGCAACCCCCGGCCCGACTCCTGGCCCTCCGGGAGGGCCTTGGAAGTTCACCCAGGACCGGGGGTCAATCCAGCCCGTCTCAGGCCCTCCTGGCCCTTCGCCTCCACCTCCCGGAGGGGGTGAGAAGGTGAAGTCCGAAGCCAAGTGTCCCGCCATGGGGAACGAAGGCGCCCCAAGCCGGGGGCCTGGTGGAATGAGGGCTCTCTGAGGGTTACAGCTCAATACCTCTCTCCCTCCCCAATCCCACCCACCAGCTTTGACCTCTGGCCCCGCCCCCTGGATGGGTGGAGGAAAGGGAGGTGGGGGGTGGGAGAAACTGAGGTGAAGGGTGTTTGCCAATTAGGGGTGGTGGTGTAGGTGGAAGGGAGATACAACCAGGCACCCCTCCGGTCCCCAGGGACCTCGGTGCAGAACCCCCAAGTCCCAATTCCCAGCAGACTGGCTGCTCGGCTTTCCCTTGGGTCTGCACATCTCAGAGCTGTCTGGGAACCCCATGATACCTCTTCCACGTTCTTTAAGAACCCAGGGGCCTGAACCCTTCCCCAAAGACCCCCGGCACTGTCCCTTTATGGGAGCCCAGCCACCCTCTCAACTCGTCATTTGCTGAATATGTATGTGCCAAGTACTGTGGGGACTACCCCTCAATTAACACTGGCCAACCACTCTCCTCTGTCCCCCACAACACTGTCTATACAGAAATCCAGGCATTCCCACTTGGATTACAGACCAGACCCAGTTACCCAGCACCCTCATGCCCAGTCTTACTAAATTCCCATCTTGAGTGGAATTTAGCCCACTGTTGCTGTCCCATTCAAGGCCTCCACTCCACCGCCTGTCCCACACCTCCGGTCTTTGGCTCAAGTCTCCTCACCTAAGACTTAAGGATTGACCCCTACTTCTCCTTCCCTGGACAAGACCCTGGACTAGGCCTGGGTTTTCCCACCTTGATCTAAACAGAGGAACCAGGGACCCCCTCAGGACCCCCTCCACAGTGAGACCCACACACCAGCCCCTTGATTCCCTGCAGGGAACCGAGATTCTAATACCGTGGGTCTGTTCTCCCTCCCCCACCTCCAGAGCTCAAGCCTCCAGCCCTAGGCCCTGGGTGGGGAAAGCCAAGGAGGGAGGAGGCAGAAGAAAACTATCTGACTTCAAGTTCAAAGCAGCCTGGGAGGAACTGGGGGAAGGGGGCAGGACAATGGCCTAGGCTGGACAATCCCGGTCCCCAGAGGGGGCAGCTCTAACCCTAAACAACCCCTGAATGGGCCTGGATGGCTCCCCTGAGGACAGCTTCCGGACCCCGCGGTCCCCCAGCCCCCACCCCCTCACACAGACTCCCCCTCAGAGTGGCTAAAAGGAGCTCCAGCAACCCCTTCCCCAATTCCCCTCAAAGACAGTGCCTCCTCAGACAGGCACCGAGGGCCCCCCGCTGGGACCCAGGTATCCTGCTCTCCCTTCCTCAGGCAGACTCAGGCGTCCGGCCCCATCATCCACCCTGCCCCCAGGCCACGGCTGCACTTTGTTTTGGGGGACTGCAAAAAGGTGCAGAGAGGCCAGGAGTGATTTGGGGAAGGGATGCAGGAAGCCTGCCGTAAACGCTCCCTCTGGGTCTGTTTTTCTGGGCCTAGTTCCTTTTGCAAGAGAATAGCCCTCAGTGTGCCTGTCTTTGAGGGGTGTTTTCTGTCTGCTCCCAAAACTTGCCCTAAACGGAGGCCCCAGGGTGAATTAGGGAGCTCTGGAGGCCGTGGACCTGATCTCCCCACAGCCTGGGGACACTGGCCTCTGCTCAGTGGGGACATCTCGGGCCCTGCACTCAGGCTCTCTGGGGCTGTCTGCTGGTTTCTGGAGGGTTGGTGCCCTGGCTGGGGAACCTATGACTGTGAGCACGCCGTCAGCTCTCTTCACCCGGGTGCTATCAGTGAGTCTTTTGAGCCTGTTTTATTTTTTTTCCCTTTGAGTGTGTGTCAGTCTTAGCCATGTTCATGTGCCCATCTGTGTATGCTTTGGGGGCAACTAACTTATACATGTGTTTCAGTATTTTCCATAAGTGTGTGCCAAGACCTGGAGGACAGTGGATTGGTTTTGTGTTCACCTTTAAACCACTCAGTCCAAACAGCAGGTAGATTAAGGGGCCTGGAGGGGGTTGAGAGCTTTGGAACAGGAGGACCCCTCCCCATCATCTCCTCACCCCCCCAGGACAGAGCCATCAGGGCACCTTTGTCATGCATCTGTCCGCTGTCTGCCCAGACAACGAAGGTCTCCGGAGGAGGGGGAGGGGCAGGCCAAGGACGCAACTGAAATCCCCAACGCCTCTCAGCTTGCTCCCCTCTAGGCTCCCAGGAACACAGCTCCCTTGCCCACCCAGAGTCCCAACTGCCTCTGTCTCCCCAGTGGCCCTAAAAACCCCTTCCCCAGTTTTCCCAGTCAACACCATCCTCTTGTTTTTTAGGTAATTTGTAGATGCTTTATATGGTATGTGTCCACTTTGGGCACGAGGCACATTCGGGAGTGGGGGCAGGCAGAGGAGGCATGGGTGCCTGGGTGACTCCCCAGATGGCCCAAGGCCAGACAGCTGAGCCAGGCCAGCCCGGTACATGCCTGAAGTCTCATCAGCAACCTTAATGGCAAACTGAATGCGTCTGGAGTCCTAGTGGGGGAGCTCTGGGCCAACCTGAGGCTGAGACAAGCTCCCCTCCGCCTTCCAAACCCACCAGAAGGGCCTTGACTGAAGTGAAGCCACCTCCCCCCAGGGCCTCCCTGGTGCGGTGGGGGATTCCCTGTTGGGTCTGGAGGAGAGTCATCAGATCTGGCTCCTAAAAAGCCTCAAGGCCCGAAAACCAACTCAGGACTGGGCTCACTAACTTTCCACATACATCTTTATTATAGTGCAATGTCAAGGCCCTTCACAGAGACAAATGCAAGTCTGGTTGCAGACCACAGCTGGGAGGAGACCCAGGGAGGAGAGAAGAGGTCTCCCTCTCCCCCCCACCCAAAGGCGGCTGGCTGGCATGCTGCAAGGAGGTGCAATGGGGTCCCTGCTGCTGTCAGCCCTGCCATCCCCCCACTGGCAAGTGGGGTTGCTGTTGGTCAGGAAAATCAGTTAGAAGGGCTCAAATGGACACCAATGGAGTCTTGCTCTAGATCAGGGCAGAAAACCAATTATTTTGACATCTGGGTCTGTCAATACAAAAGCAGAAGAAAGGGAAGGAAAGCAAGGCTGAGAAGAGAAAGGTTCAGCCTCACCCACCTTGCAAGATTATCTCCCTTCACCTCAATTTACACATATCCCATTGCTGACTGTAGACCAACATCCCCACCTCTGACTTCTCCTTCAAGGCCAGCATCTTTCCCCAAACTCAGACCTCTTACCTTAAATACAGGAGTCAGCTGGCTGGCTGTGGTCTGCACGGAGACAAAGAGGTTAGGCCTTAGGGGGCTGAGGGGGGTGGGGGGGGTAGAGCCGGGAGAAGGGGTCAGGAATAAACTGAATCACTAGACCAGGTTCTAGGCCCTGGTTCTGACTTCCCCAGCTAGTGGTACCTCCCCACTTCTGCGCTTCAGTTTCCTCACCTAACAACGAGGACCCGACTGAATGAACTCTAAATTTCCTTCTAACTTGGAGGTGAAGTTGGTGTCCCATTTCCATCTCCCCTCCCATCTACCCTTCCCACTTACTTGACATGGGAATATAGATTTCTCTCTGCACACCTGTGAAGAAAAATTGGGATTGGAGGGGTGGGAGAGGAGAGACTCTGAAATGTTGGCATGGATCCTCTCCACATACCCCCCCCAGCAGGTTTCTCTGTCAAGTTTGATCAAGATGTGTATGAGAGTTAGGGTGCCCAGTTTTGATTTAATTGGGAGCTTACAAGAAACACACTTCAGGAGATAAAGGAGGTAAAACTTATATGGAAAATAGAAACAATGCACATGCTGGTGTGCGTGTACGTGTGTGTGTGGTGCTGGGGAGGATCTTCTCTAAATGGCTCCTCTGGGGGCCTGGGCATCCTCGAGACGGATGCCAGATGATCCCTGAGGTCACATCTAGCTCTGAAGTTCTGAGCATAGCTGCTGTCCTGCCCGTCTTCCACTTCTTCCAGAGGAAGGTACCTGCGGCTCCCACGATGACCATGGCCGAAGCCAGGGACTCACAGAAGATCCAGACTGGGGGGTACTTAGAACTGAGAGGCTCTGAAAGGTGAGAGAATGTGGGCCCCTGATGGACCAGCCCAGGACTGGCCTCCACCCGCCTCCTCCCCTCTTCCTGGGCCACCCTGGCTGCTCCTCTGAGATCCTGCCGAGATCCACACTGGCCTGCGGTCCCAGGCAGGAGCTCACCTCAGAGGAGCTCAGAGGACAACTGGAGCTGAGTGGTACCATCCCATTGGGGTCGGGTGGTCTCAGGCCCAGGGATTTGGGGTTGAGGGGCAGCCCTTCCCTCAACAACATTAGCTCCACCACTGGAGAACAGAAGCCAAGCCCAGCATGGCAGCGGGGGATCCCTTCCAGGGGCTGTGTAGGAAATCACATACAGCAAGTGGGACAGGGAAAGGAGTTGCAAAGGAGACCTGAGAGACCCTCTCAGCTGGGAGATTCCCTGCCTCTGGTCTTGCCAAACGGCGTCCTCCACACCAGGGCCAGGCTCCTACCCAGCGGCCATTCCCACTGCACTCCATGGTGACTGTCAGCCATACCTGCCCCGAGTGCCGCTGGGTGCTGAGCCCTGGGTCAGAACCTGAACGCCAAGTAGAGGAAGGGCTGACCAGGTATGTGAGAGAGAAGGAGGCAGAATGGCCAGGCTGCTCAGCCACACGACCGTGGTCACACGGGACACAGGTCTGAAAGGGAGTTTCTGAGACTGGCTGCCTGCTCTGCCATCACCCCCGCCCCTGTGCCCTCAGCCCCTCCACCTTCCTGCGCTCATCAGTCTGCACCTGTCACACTTATTATTGGAGGCTGTGGCTCCACCCCAGCTTCCAGGTAATTCCGGAGAGGGTAGATGCAGCTCCTGGCCAGGAAGGATTGCTCCTTGACCTTCTCCCCATCTGCATTTCTGCCTTCTCCTGGCCTGCTTTTGCTGGTGTTGAAGGACTCGAGTGTGCCCAGAAGGAAGTCCCGGCCATCATAGTTGTACTGCCAGTGTCCCTGGCTGCTCTGGTTCCCCAGCAACTCACAGACCACTGTGGTCTGGAGGGTGTGTGCCTCTGAAATGCCCAAGCCCCAGAATTCCAAAGTCACAGAAGAGTAAAACAGTGCCCCCCTCCACCTCCACTCCCATCACCTCCCCAAATGCCTGGAATTCCCTTTCCAGCCTGGAATTCATTCTCCAAGACATAACTTCTCTGTGTTGCACATACTGGCAAACTCAGGCTGTGCCCCACCCTCTGTTCCCTGCAGCTAGTAGCTTTCCTGTGTTCTCAGCCTACCTTGTTCAGGCCACAATTGTGGCTCCTGACAACACTGTATCCTTGTTGGTTATATGCACCCCCACCCCCAGCCCCGGCTGCACCCTCCTGGAAGGCAGGGACCCATGCCCCTGTGCCCAACACAGCGTAATGTTTACAGCCAGATCTAAATGCCACCCGCTGGCTCTGTGCCCAAGTCAAATTCACTGCACATCTCTAATGCTGGCTTTCCTCGTCTGGCAACTGGAGATAATAATCACAACTCACAAGTACAAATCAAATGAGATAATGCATGTCAGTGTTAAAATCTGCTGGTAAGAACTCAAGGACTAGTGGCTGCTGCTTAATTGGTATGGAGCTTCTATTTGGGGTAAGGGAAAATTTTTGGCAATGGATGACAGTGATGGAGGTACAATTTTGTGTATGTAATTAAAAAAGGGAAATTTTACATTGTTTATAAGATGCCACACACACACACACACACACACACACACACAAACCCATAGAACTGTACAACACAAAGTAAACAGTGGGCTAAAGTTAATAGCCAATTATAATAATATTGTTTCGTTAATTGTAACAAAGCTACCACACTGATACAAAATATTACTAATAGGGAAAACTGTGCATGTGAGAGGAGGGTATATGGGAACTTTGTGCTTCCTGCATGATATTTCTGTAAGCTTACAATTGCTTTAATAAAAAATAAAAATAAATAAAAATAAAAAACTAGTGGCCACTATTGTAGTATTTATTATTGGTAATAGCACAATTAGCAGCACTTACTAGGCATTCGTATGTTTGCCAGATGAAAGAAAAATGATGTAGGTTGTAAATTTACTTCCAACAGGACTCTGACTAGATTGCCAAGGTTCCTATAACTACTGGTGGAGGTGGGGAGATGAATAGGTCAGAAAAAAGCCAGGTATTTCCCAGCCCCTGGGTTCAAAAAATTTGGAAAGACTTTTTTTTCACCTAAATGAGGGTGTGATGGTTTGGAACTGTACATACCCAAGAAAAATATGTTTTAAATCTAATCCATTCATAAACCCTTTGTATGAGGATGGCAAACGCCCTTACATTTTCAGACATTACCCTTAACTCTCTAGTTACAGTGTTCATCCAGAAACTGGCCTTGAGTTTGTTGGTCTTAATGTTTTATCTAGCATCTGTCACCATTTTTAGTAGGAGGTCTTATTCAAGGTAACCCAGTCCACTATTACCTGGAAACTCTAAGTCCCAATGATTTTGTAAGCACCAAATTCTGTGTAATAAAGCTCTTTCTGCTTGGAAAAAAAAAATCTAATCCATTTTTGTGAGTGTGAACCCATTTTAAGGAGGACCTTTTGATGAAGTTACTTCAGTTAAGGTATGACCTACCCAATCAGGATGGGTCTTAACCCTATTACTGGAGTCCTTTATAAGGAATGAAATTCAGAGAGAGAGGGGGAGAGAGAGAGAGAGAGAGAGGGAGAGAGAACCAGCCACAGTGGGAGCAGCCAGAAGCTGAACATCAAGATAACCAGAAAAGAAGGGAGAAACCAGGAGATGCTACCATGTGTGTCTTGCCATGTGACAATTTAAGGACCAAGGATCACTGGCAGCCAGCCCCAGAACTCCTCAGTCTTCAGGGGGAAAGCATCACCTTGCTGATGCCTTGATTTGGACCTTCTCTTAACCTCAAAACTGTAAGCAAATAAATTCCCATTGTTTAAACTGAACCATTACATGGTATTTGCTTGAGCAGCCCAGGAAATGAAAACAGAAGGCTTAGGAAGTTAGTGACAATGGAGAATTCTCTAGTCCTATCCCTTGGCTAGGGGAGAGAGTGGGGGTCTTTTACTTATGCCCTACTCTTTCCAATATTTAATATCCAGTCCTTTTGGCACTATTGGGTACATAAATATTTCTAGGGTTTGAAGTCAAGGATGAAATCCTTGAGACAGAAAGCAGAGATAATATCAGATCTCAGAATGTCTTATCTGGAGTACATAGCACAGGGCCTGGAATGGAACTTAATTAACATTGGTTGATGAATAAATGAATGCACAGCTCCACATCCTTAGGCCCCTCCTTAGGCCCCTCCTCCTCTGCCTCCTCCCTGCCCCCACC
>PVKY010002315.1:0-26236 GCA_004027775.1 Bradypus variegatus | reverse complement strand
CTCCTCCTTAAGACTTTCAGGATCTGCTCTTAGACCAATGTTCTATTTTCTCTTCCCAGGTACCTATCACTCACACCCCAGGTTTCAGCTCTCTCTCTTCTCTGCTTAGGACTCACAAAGTGACATCTCCAGCCCTGAACCTGCTGCAGGTGTCACATACAAAAAGCACACTCTGTATCTCCCTACCAAAGCCTGCTCTTCCAGGTACTCAGACATGGCAGAGTCCTGGCCGGCCCTCCACCCCCAAATCCATGCTCCCCTTCCTCCTTGCACATGGCCACCCAGCCAGAAACTGCCTTTCGCAGCCCCTCTTCATTTGTTTAAAAGGCCCTCTTCATTTAAAAGCCCCTCTTCATTTGTTTAAAAGGCCATCCATTGCCCTGGCTGTCCTCCTTCTACCTTTCCCAGGGGCTGAAATAGTGCCCAGCTTCGAGCACACATCACCCCAGGGGATGAAGGAGCACTGAGCGGGAAGGAACTGGGGTTCCTGAATGACATCATGGAGCAGAGCAGCCTCTCCAGCATGGACAAAAGAGACCACTTCATGAGAGAGAAACTTCTATTGAATTCAGATCTTCTATCTGGAGGTCTCTTTGTTGTAGCAACGTAGCCTAAAACCCTTGGTTAGAAACTTCTTTCTTCTCCAGCCCATGCCCTTTGCCAAGTAGGGTCCCTTCTCCCTCCCCATGGCCTCCTGGAACTGTCCTTGCTGATTGTCCTGCAGCCTCTCCTCTGGGTCCAGCTCTCACCCTCTCCTGCATCAGTCACCTCACCTCCAAACTGGTCCCTTTGCCTCCAGCCTGCCATTGCCAAATTTCATGTTACTCCTCTGTTAAAGACCTCAGATGGCTCCTGTGGCTGTCAAAGAAGCAGCACCATCTGTTCCAAGCCCACCTTTCCAGCATCCTCTCCCACCACACTCCCACCCACTTCCTCCGCTATAGCCACGTCCCTGCCAAATGCCCTGGGTGCCCTCCTGCCTCCAGGCCCCAAGCCTGCAACCCTGTCCTCCTGGATTCCCTCATCCCCCATTTCCACCTGTCAGAGGCCTACTCATCAGTTGAAGCCCAGCTCAAGTGCTGCCTCCCTGCAATGAAGATTCCTGCTGCCTCCCATCAGAATTAATCCCGGGCTTCTATTGACGATAGCCCTTATTGCAGCCTGCCTTAAGACAACAGCTGTTTCTGTGACCCACTAGACTGCACAGTGAGGTATCTGAGGGCAGAGGCCATATCCTGGTCATCTGCCCACTGCCGTCCTACTTAATACTGTGTAGGCAGCAGGTGCTCAATACATGCTCATCAGTGACTACTTGCTTTCCACAGCTGGAGGCTCTCACCCTGACTGGGCACTGATCTCACCACAGGTGACGGAATTTGCCTTCCCTCCCACCTTGGAGGCTTCCTTGGAGATCCTCAAGAGAGGCAAGAGGAGCTGCCCTTTGCCCACATCCCTAGGGGATGGAGAAGGAACAGCCGTGGACATTCTGCCATCTCTGAGCACAGAACCCGTGAGTGAAAGTCCACAGGTTTACAGTCATGGTCTTTGGAGTGACACAGACCTGGCTTTGAATTTCAGCTCCACCACTTGCTGGCTGTGTGGCTTCAGGCATATCACTCAACCTCTCTGAGCTCCAGTTTTCTCTTTTATAATATGAGATAGTACTTATCTCCTCCTGCGGCACGAGAGCTTTGTGTGGTGAGAGGTGTCAGGGCAGGCCCACTCTCCAGGCCTGGCCTGCTGCAATGCTTGCTGTTGGAATGTGGTTTCCCAATTGACAAAGGTCAGAGAATGTGCATGTCACAAGTGCCTTGGCCCCCGCTGGGAAGAAGTTTGCTGAGAAATCTGGAAGGTGGGGGAGAGGGAACAGGGCAGCGTCAAATAGCCAAGGGTCTGATGTGAGGGAGGCAGATCTGGGCAGGCTGCAGGAGCTTCCAGACAGCCAAGGGCTCCCCACATCAGGTGGGCTGTCAGAATCGTCCCTCAGTGGTCAGTCTACTTGACTGGAAGAATCTGGACTCAGGTGGGAAAGAGGTCCAAGCCTCCAGGTGACTTAGGTTTGGGATCCAGGAGAGGGACAGCGCTGAGGGTAGTTGGAAGATGGCCCACCTACAGTGGGGTCAGCGAGGGGGGCTACACTCTCCCCAAATACTACTCCCACCGAACCTTAGTGGTAGAGAGGAGTCTCCCTGCTTCTCACTGGCTCAGGGCCTGGGGGCTGGATTGGCAGGTTGCAGCTGTTTGGGTGGGATGGAAAAAATAGGTCCAGTGGTGTGTTGGTGTTTGACAAACAGCTCTCTGGGGGAAAAAAAGCCCTGATTTGGACTATTTGCCGGTAGCTGTGATGTAAATACTCCCACCGTGGCTGATTTCAAAGCACTGACACGAAGCCGCTGAATGAGGAATTGGGAAGAGATGAGCCCCCAGTTGGCCTTTGCAAGTTTGTACAAATGGCTCCAGCACAGCCATGTTCCAGGAGAAAGGAGGGTGTGTGTGGCTTCAGTGTATAGAGAGGTAATGGCCACCAGGCACAGAAATCATGCCACTTCTTGGCTGTGTGACCTTGGGCAAGTCACCTCACCTCTCTGTGCCTCAAGAATCCTCACGTATAAAGAGGAGCCAATGATAATACCCACCTCACAGAGTTCTTCTGAGGATTGCACAAGTTAAGACTGGTCCGTGGTGGTAGGTTGTCATGAAGGTTACTTATTATCTTAATCACATTGGAATGTCTTTTTTCTTGATGAGGATAATTTGAAAGGAAAACCCAGAGTCCCTTGGGGCAATTCCCCAAAGGCATGCTGCTTTTATAAAAAATCTTGAATCTCCTTTAAGATCAAGGATTTTAAATCTGCAAGTCCATGAACACCCTGGACTTATTTTTCCAACGCTGAGGATGTGTACTTATTGTGAAGGGAGAGGGTCCATAGCTTTTATCAGATTAAAAAAAAAAAGGCTGTGGTTTCTGAAGGATTCTGGGGGCAAGATGTTTGTAAAGCTGAAATGGCTGAGACAGAGAGAGAGTGCAAAGAGCTCAGCAAGAACTCTGAAATGGCTCTCCCTTGTTGAGATGAAAGACTTGAGGCTTTCAGGAACAGGGGACCTCACAAAGCTCACATTCACTGTCAGTCCCCCTGTCAGGGCTCCCCTCCTGCCCCATTCCTGTCTTCCCTTACCCCCTCCAGGTCCCTGTTCCTTTCTCCAAGTCTCACCCCTCCCTCTCCCCGCACCCCTCCCCAGACCCACCACGAATGTCCCGTGGCTTACAGGTGTGCAGGGCTATGATTGCACAATTACAATTTGCTCACACATTACTGTGATTCAACAATACTGTTAGTGGGGTTTTTTTTTTTGGTGCTTTGTTTCTTTCAGTTTCCTACAGTTATACTATAATTATTCAGGGCAGCATTAGCTCAAAGTTGATTTAGCAGAGATCAGCCTTTGTTTTCAGTTGGAGGCTGTATCCAGGTGTGAATTAATAACATGGAAGGAGGAATTGTATGGGGTTTCCAGGAATACCTATTGAGGGGAGAAGACCCCTTTACCTCTTTTTCCCTCCTCCTTCCTGTTGTTTGGAATGAGGTGATGGTAGCTGAACTCAGTCAGCTTAGACTCAGACATGACTTGAGAGTGAAGGCTTCCTGGTTGGGATGGCAGAGCAGAAGATAGAAGAACCCCAGGTCCCTGATGACCAAGGGCCATTCTCAACCTGGACTGTCCACCTCCAGACTGATTTTCTTTAAGTCTTAAGGAATTTTCTTTAAGTCTTAAGGAATGCAAGTGCAGGAAAGATCAGTGTATGGCAGGGAGAAATCTGGAAGGCTTCCTGGAAGAAGGTCTTGAGAGAATTTTCAAGGATGGAGAGGGAGGAAGGCATTCTAGGGAAGGGGTATATGAGAGGCACATATACTGAGGAGGGTGTTGGGGACTGGGGAATGGGAAGAGCAGCTTACCAGCTGGAAGAGGATCTGAAATATGAGGATTGGTGAGATGCAAGGTAGGAAAGTCAAAGAGGGGCCAGAACAAACGATGAGTGATAATTATGGGCACCCTGAAGGCCAGATGGTGGAGTGAGGATTTGAGTCGGTGGGCCACAGGGAGCCACAGGAAATTCTTGAGCAAGAGGGTTGGTCATGATGAAATGAGACTTTGGGGAGAAAAGAAGTTAAGAAACCTGTCATTAGTAAGAGCCCGTATGGACCAGCTGGTGTGTTGGGAATTTTCACATTCATTATTTCATTTGAGCCTTACAACAACCACATTAGATGGTTAACAATATCCCCATTTTACAGATGATGAAACTGAAGTCTGGAGAGCAGGTGTGACTTGTCCTGAGTCATAGAGTTGGGCCAGAGATAGAACCAAAAGTTCAACTAAGGTCAGTCTAATCCCAAACCTGTGCTCTTTCCTCTGCCCCATGTGGCTTTAAGCTCTTCAGAATGCCCCCTGTGCTGTGTCCCCACCAGGCACTGCTGCTGAGCCAGGGGCTCAGGAGCCTTTTCAGAGCCCATATACCCCCAGTGGTATCCCTGGGACTTTTAGGGACACCCCAGAACAAGGTAGGGTTAAGATCTGAGAGAAATGGGTTCAAATCCCAGCTGTACCATGCACTAACTGGAGAACTTGAGCAATATCCTTAATGTCATCATGTCTCAACTGAGGTGGGCAGAAGGAAAAATCATGGCTCAGGAGCCAGCCAGGTGGAGGAGCTTTAAACCCCCAGTACAGTGGATTTCCACCCTGACTGAAAATGACAAACACTTGAGGAGATGGACTAAGATGTCTGCATCTGCATTCATTTCACAATTATGGCAGGGTGGGGTAAATGAGAGGGAGTACAGAGGAAAGAACACTGGCCATGAGTAGGTGATTGCTGGTGATGGGTTTGGGGTGGGGGGCTATTGCACTAATCTCTCTACCGCTGCATGTTTGCAAATCTCCATTATAATTTAAAAAATCACTGGGGACCTAATAAAAAAAACAAAACCTATATCCATCCCATCCACTCTAGCTGAATCAGAATATCTGGTTCCTATATAATACTATGCTTTAAAATCTCCTCACATGATATCAGCCGAAGTGAGAATACTGCCAATACTCCATCACTCGCTAGTTACATGAGCCCACTGAACCTCAGTTTCTCACCTGTAAAATGGAAGTATTGAATGAACTTGTGGAATTGTTGGGATGTTTAACTGGGATGATATAGGATAATATAGGCTTGACACAGTCTATGACAGATGTGAGCAGGTTGGTCTGGGCTTTGCAGCCACACAGCATGGCCAGGCCTCTCTCGCTGGGGTGGGAAAGGAGCCCAGAACCCGTGTGTGCAGCAAAGCCTGGGGAGACAGTCCTGCAGGGACAGGCTGCACCCTCTTGGCAACTTTCACATGTTGCATCAACTAGAGGGGCTTTCTTGTCTGCCTTTCCTCACTACCTAAAGATCCTGCTCATCACCTTTCCTTCTTTGACCTGTGTGTGAGTACAAGTGTGTGCCTGATCTGAGCAGAGGGACCCATCCTGTGAAAGCGAAGGTGAATACGTGTGAGTACACATGCTGTGATTCAGTATGTGCTGTTGGCAGGCACCTGTATTTGGGTTGAGTTTGCACACCTGGAGGTAGGCAGGTCTGACAGATTTGAGCAGCTCATCCTCTTTTGGGGGCAGTCACCCAGCACAAGGATGCTAAGGTCACTTGGGGTCACCACCAAAGGGACAGGTTGGGGGGGGTGGGGAGGGTGGGAGGAAAGGCTGGACTTTCTTTGCAGGCCTTGCCACTGGCTGCCAGAACCGAGCCTCAGTTTCTCGTCTGTGTAAGTAAAGGGATGGCCAACCCTTGGCAAGCGGTAGGCGCTGGGAAATAATCAGTGAATGAGGGTGTGAAGGAATGCCTAGTAGGGTGACCTGTCGGAGACTCAGGTTGGGGAGGGGTCCGAGACGTTAGCCCGACCCCTCTGGGGCACAGAAAGGGAGCGAAGGGAGAATAACCGCAGAAGATGGAGAGTGTAGAGAAGAGCAGGGGAGACGGTTGGCCGCAGGAGAGAAGAGAGGAGCGACAGAGAAGGGACTCCGGGACACCGCCCCCGAAAGGCGTGGGAAGGTGGAGGCGAGGGGTCTCTGAATGACAACTCAGCCTGTGGCCCGCGCGCTGGCAGGGCTTCCGGGTCTCCTTCCCGCTCCGCTGGGCCCCGCAGCGCCGCCTAGCGGACACGCCGCGCTCCGCCCAGGCTTCTGTGGCCGTCAGCTGGCGCACTCGGGATCCCACTGCTCTGGAGGAGAAAGCAGGAGAGATCCGAGGGGTGCGCCGCAGGGAGACGTGTTTGCCCCAGGGGGAGGCTCGCACCTCGGCTGGACCCGTCATAACACACTTTGTCACCCTCCCTTACTAACCCTGCGTCCGGGGTGACTCGTTCGGTCCAATACGTCGGGGAGCCCTTTCTCCCCCCCAGCCCCCGGCCCCTCAGCTGCAGATATTTGCTGCCTCTGCGCAGCTTCTCCTGGAAGAGAGTTATATTAAAATTTTAAGGCTATTTGTTTTTGATTTTTGTGAAAAAAAAATTTCTAAATTGGGAGGGTATCAAGGCACGGACGCCCTGAGATCATCTTCCCTGCCGGTCCCAGGCCTGAATCCCAGGGTAGGGGATTTCTGGATCCCTCCCCGCCCTGGCAGGGTGCGGTGAGACAGGCGTGGCGGCCCAGGGACCCCTGTCTAAGGACGTGAGGCAAAGGAGGGCGAAGTCTGTGGGTCGGAGTGGCCAGGGGCGTGTGACTTGGTGCTGCTCTAGGAGAGCTGGGCCCTTTGCGAAACATCGTCTCCTACTTGGGAGGTCTGTCCGAGAGCCTGGGGATGACAAGCCACCCCGTCGGCCGGGACTCTCAAGGAGCCAGGCCCAGCCAGGCTCTGGGCAGCCTCTCTCCGCCCGAGTGGGAGCCCGGCCGCCGCGTCCCCGGACACCTCGGGAGCCAACCCCGTTCCTGGCGTCTCGGGACGTCCGGGCGTGAAGATCAGAGGCCATGGAGGCTGACTCCTCGGGGGAGACGGCCGCGGAGCCTCAGTCTCCTCCAAGACCCCTTTGGGCGGCGGTCTGGGAGCTCCCTGCGACGGTCAGGGGGTTGCCGGGGCTACTTTGCGTCTAACCCGGGAAAAGGCCCCGCATCCCTGAGGCTGGCGCTGGGAGTAGGGTGGAAAATCTTAAAGGCCGCACAGTTGCCGGACCCAGGCCCGAGGCCGATTGCGGACTCTGCGAGGCGGCGAGCCCCGCATGGCAGCAGGCGGGGCTGGGAACGGAAGGAGGCCGATGGCTCGGGGAACCCTGCCCGACCTGACCTTGGGGATCGAGGAGTTCGGGGTGCGGGCATCCCACCAAAGGAGCGCGGTGGGCCGAGAGCTCCCGCGAACACCGGACTGCGAACGCCCAGACGCGCGCCGGCCTAGAGCGTCAGTGTGTATGTTGCGGAGGGGAGGGGGTTATGGACCTCGCCTCCCCCAGCAAATAAAAGATTAGGGCTTTTCTCTGCGTTCTTCTATGGCTCCAGACAGCTCAGTCCCGCCGCTGTTGGGGAAAAGGGAGCAGCGATCCCCGCAGGGTCCGCGGCTGGACCCAAGATCCCGCAGCGCCTTCGCAGATCGGAGCGCGCAATCCAGAGCCACACTCGGCGCCCAGCTGGTCGCCCCAGCAGGGCTGAGAATGGGCGCCAGGGTCCTCGCTGGGACCGAATTTGGAGGAGTTTCCGGGTCTCACGCCCCGGCGCGCTCTCCCGCGGCGCCTACAGGAGCAGAGCGGCAGCCGCAGAGAAATCAGGACGGGGAAAAGCAGCCTCGGCGCCCGCCCTCCGCGGATCCCGACTCCAAAGGAGGAAAGATGGAGCCGGGAGCCGGGAGCCCTGGGGGGTGGGGTGGGGGAGACCGGCTGGCGGCCACCTCCGGCCCTCTGCTGCTAGAAGCAGCAAATGAGAGCGAACACACTTTCCTCCAAAGGAAAGAGAAGGTTCCGGCGCGCAGTCCCCAGGCCGGGAGAAACAGGTTCCCCAAGCTCCCTTCCGCAGCCCAGTGTCTCCGGCTTGCCCACCCTGGACTGGGGATGCTTCGGAAGCGAAGAGGGGAAGCCGACAGCGGCGCATCCCGGGGGTTGAGTCCCGGCCTGTGCAGCTCCCCGCAGAAAACGAAACCCCAAAGCCCAAAAATGTCAAGGGGAAATTATTTAAAAAAAAAAACAACTTTTTTTTCCTTTCACTTTTAACAAATCGGCTGCTGCGAGAGAAGCGTTAAATAAAAACAAAATGAACGCTAGCGAAGGGCACTATCTTTCCGAAATTGCAATACCCTCTTTAAAAATATTCTCCCCGAGGCCAACCCCGCGGCTGGTCGGCCCTCCGAAGCCTTAGTCTCTTCCTGAAAATCCCAACAAACAATCGGAACTGCGGCCACGGTCCTGGGAAGAAGGCGTAGTTGTGAGGCTCCGGGAACTCACTGTGGCCGAAACTGCCATGCTCTTTTCTCTCTCGAATCAAAAAAATAAAAAAGATAAGAAGTAAAACCTTTTAATACATCAAATATACGGAATTTTAATCTTTAAAGCGATACATTGTCTATTATTTTAGTACATGACGTAAACCTTACTTGTCCCCTTCTCAGCGGGTGGACTTAAAAATTAAAAATAGTTAAGTGTTCTTTTTAAAGAACAAAATAAGGCAAATGAGGTTTTGGAATAGAATTGTTTTTCCTTTTTTTTTTCTTGTTTTCTTCCAGAATACATACAAAAAAATACCCATTCTCTTTCGATGGTATACACCTTAAAAATAATTGCAATCTGAAATCAGAACTGACAAATTGTGACTTGTTTTGTTTGTTTTTCATTTTTTGTAACAAACATGCATGTAAATTTGTTTCAATCGGACATTAAATAAGAACGTACAATACAATCAGCAATTTTAAAGTAACATTAAAGAGAAGACCTCTAGTTCTGTGGTGGTTTTGTTTTTATTTATAATCTACAAGGGGCGGGAGGGTTTGTATTACACATTTTACCCTCAAGTTTTAATTTTTTTTCCTCCTCCTTTTTACCTACGGAGCTCAAACTAAATAATGCACTTTTGAACCACGGGTCCGCTTGGAGCTAACATAAATAAATACCAGTGTCCACCGATGCAATCCTCAGATGAACACTTTCTCAATTATTTTTTTTCCTTTTTTCTATAAAAAGTCAAATGATATTTTTTCAACTTTTATAAAGTTTGGGTGGGGAGGTGAGAGGTGGGGGAAAGGAGAGTTTCCCACCGGGTCTCGGTCGCTGTTTTGTCTGCTGGATACAGTATATGTTTTTTCTCTTTCCTGGCCCCGGTCTTCCCCAAGCGCCCCTCCCCAGAATTTCGCCCCCTCCCTCGGCTCCACCCCTCCCCCGCGCTCCTTCCTCTTCCTCGCTAGCTCTCCCCGCCGCCCTCACTGATACCCCAGCGCTGAGGCCGTGGTCAGTCTCTGTCCGTAGAGGGCGTAGGGGGAGTAGTAGGGTCCGGTGGCTGCAGGCACCGGCACGGGGGCGCCCGGCGTGGGGAGCGGGCTCTTGGAGTAGGGGTGGTAGCGGCTGCTGAGTCCCAGCGCGTGGTGGGGGCTGCGCAGCGCTAGCGTCCCGGGGCTGCCCGGCGCTCCCGAAGTGGGGATGTGCATGTGGCAAGCCATGGCGGCCGCAGCGGCGCTGGCCAGAGACGACGAGCTGGGATAGCCCGATAGCAGTTTGTCCGTCCCGGGGAAGGCCGTATGCGTCCGCAAATGGCTCAGCAGCTCTTCGGACGTGGCGAAGCGCTTGTCGCACGGCCCGTTGGCCGACACCCAGTTGCAGATGTGGGGGAGCGGGTCATTAGGGAGCATGAAGCCGTAGGGGTAGAGAGGGTGGCCGGCCAGGGAGGGCGGTGTGGCGCCCGCAGCAGCGGCGGCCGTTAGCGATGAGTGCACGCCGTGCAGCGGGTGTGTAGGGTACACCAGTGGGTATCCGGACTTGAGTGCCGCGGCCGCAGCGGCCGGATCGTGGGCGCACGATGCGCTGGCGGCCGCCGCCCCTGCTAGGTGGCTGGCGCAGTGGTAGCTGAGGCAGTACGGGTCCCGACACAGACTGGCTGTCATCACCGACGGCGGCGACGCCCCGGCCAAGGGGCTGGAACCTGCTGGTTTACTGCAGCCCAGAGAGCCGGCCGCGGCCGCTGCCAGCTGCGCCCCCACCAGGCTGCCCGGCTTGGTGGGGTCGAGCGCCACCCCGTGCGGCAGGAACTGGGGCGGGTAGCCGGCGTAGGCCCCGGCCAGACTGCCCGGGTAGGTCATGCCCGCGGGAGGCAGAGGGAACACTGTCTGGCCTGGCTTGTAGGGCGACACGGGAGCCACCAACCCCGAGCCCAGCACCGAGGAGGTGGGCGCGCTGGGGCCTGAGCCGGAGCTGGAGCCCGACGAGCCGCCGCAGTCCGAGCCTAGAGCCTTGCCCCCCGGGCCCCCGTCCGAGTGCTGGTTCACGTCCACATTAATCCCGCCGCCACAGCTAATCCGGCCGTGCGCTAGCCCCGTGGGGCCCCCTTCTGCCGTGGCGCCCCCAGCGCCCTTGCTGCCGCCGCCGCCGCCCGCGTCGGGGTCCTTCTTGTCGTCCTTGCCCTCCGGGCCGCCCCCGGCCGAGGGCAGCATGCTTCCCGGAGAGCAGGCCGAGGCGCTGGAGCTCGGGCTGCCTGTCCTGGGAGTGAATGGCTGGCAGGTGGCGCTCGGTACCCGGAATCCCGACTTCTCCGCCGAAACCCCCCCGCCGCCGCCCCCGCCTCCGCCGCCGCCGCCTCCCGGCTCCTTCTTATCCGAGCCGGGTTTGGAGTACGGCTTGAAACTTGACTTGTCCTCCACGCCGATGTCGCTAAGCTTGAGGGGGCCCGACTTGGCGTCCTTGTCGGCCCCGGCGCCGCTGCCGGCACCGCCCGTGCCGCCCCCATTCGAGGCGACAGAGGAGAGTTTGGAAGAAGGCGAGGGGTCGGGCTTCCCGATCTGCGAGCATGTTTGAGCCAGCAGCGCCAGCGGGCTCTTCTTGGCATCAAGCTGTGGGGTCAGACGAGTGGGGGCACACAGAAAAAGAAGGGTAAACCCTTTAGAATCCTGGCTTCTAGGATTCAAAAGCTCGCCCGCAACAGCCCGCGAAGATCCTCCCAGCCCCGAGGCGCAATTAGAGGGGGCACCTCCCACCCCTAACAAACATTCTCGCCCTTTGGAAAGCAGCCGATTCACCCCCACCCCCACCCCCACCACCGAACACACACACACACCCCATCCAGGTTCCTTCCCAACTCTCTCCGGGCGCTAATTGGATTTCCAAAAAAAAAAAAAAACAAAAAACAAAAAACAAAACAAAAAACTCTCAAAATGTTTTGGGTTTAGTCAGTCTCCCAGATCCAGAACTATAAGATTCACCCCCACTCCCACCCCCGCACACTCCCCTTAATTCTTCAGAATAAGGCCTTGGACTGTTGGCGCCTCATAGGCGCTTGGGGGGAGGGGGGAGGGACGGCGACTTTGCCATCGTGATCTCGGACCTGTTTCGGAGCGGAGAGTGAGGGGATCTGTGCCAGGGTTGCGACTTGAATACCAAAGGGGAAACAAGTTTTGGCCACCTTGCCCCTAGCATGCACACCCCATTTTTCATCCCCTCCCTTTCCGCCCTAGTTTTGAGGTGCGGAAACACTGCCCCTCCTCCCCACCCCCACCCCCGAAGCTGAATCATTCCGTCACCCCCTCCCCAGTTCCCCACAGAAAGAAACCTGTATGGCAGCAGCCAGGGTGGTGGTCCCAGCGCGATCCGCGGAGGGGGTCCTTACCTCGATGGGGCTGACGGGCGTGGAAGGCAGGGGCTGCAGGTACTCGGGGTGCAAAATGTGGCCAGTCCGTGCCGTCAGCATCTTCAGCACCTTGATGGGCAGGCGGTTGGCCTGGCGCAGTGGGTCGGAGGGGGGCACGGCGTGCACAAAAGGTTTGGTGCTACCGGCCGGGTACGAGGCTGGGCCGGGGCCGGAGCTATTTCCAGAGAGCGCGCTGGTCCAGGCAGGGTCCGCACTGCCTCCACCGCCGATGCCGGTGTGCTTACTGCTTCTTAGGGCAGAAAGCGAGGGCGCTGTGCTCATGACCCACCCGCGCGCATAGGAGCAGCGGGGGGAGGGCTCCCGGAGGCGCGGGGCGGACTTGGGGCTGCGCGCTCGCCGGGGGAGAAGGAGCAGCAGCCGGAGGAGGAGGAGATGGCGCGGCGGCCACCGGCACCCAGCGCGCCTTCTCGGCGCCTGGAGCCAGAAGCGAATAATCCTGGGGGGCCCTCGGCGGAGCCGTGACCGGGAGGGAGAAGCCGGCTGGACTGCGGGAGTGCGGAGCGGCTCGCGGTGTCAGCCGCGGGCTGCGCCCTTGCGTTGCGCTCTCGCGGCCCCGCGCTGGCGCTGCGCTCTGCGATGTGAGCCGCTGCCTGTCCAGCCGGGGCTCTGGCGAAGAAACTCACTTCAAAAGCAGCTGCACCAAGGGGGAGATTAAAGCCTTTGCCGCCTTCCAATCAAATGGGAGCCCGAGGTGATTGGAGGGTCAAGGGGATGTGACGCGCCCCGCGCTGTCGCCGCCGCCGCTAGGACTCTCAGCGCCGGTTTTAATGGGCAGCTTTCTCCTCACCGCCCCCCTGCGTGTCCCCTCCCTCGATTTCGCTCCGAGGACGAGATGGACGTTTATTCTACGTTTGCCATCCGCCGCCTTCCTGTTTTTTCCTCCTCGTCTTCCTCTTTAACCCAGCTCGAAAATAAACTGAAACCTTTTTGGAAGGGGGGTGGGTAAGTGTGAGGAACAGACTGTAGAGGTGTCCAGAAGGAGCGCCGGCGAGACTCTGGACCCCAATCGGACTGTCAACCCCGGGGGCGGGCAGGGGCCAGCACACCAGCTCGCCTCAGTAATAGAGATCCCGCGCAGCGCAGCCGCCAGGGTAAGGAAAGGTGGGGATCCGGTGCCGGAAGAAGTTCGCCCGCCCGCTTTGATTTCCAGAGGCTCGGCAGTGGAGAAACCAGAAGCTAGGTGGGCAGCGACCGCACTGGCGGCTCTTCTGGGGGACGCGCGGCCTGCTCCCCGCCCTTCCTGGCCACGTGACGCCCGGGAAAGCACCGATTGGGGCAGACGCGGGGATCACATGTTTCTCTGTTTCGCACTCATCCACGCCTCCACCCCCATTCTGACTCTCCCCTGCCACCTTCTCTTCTTTTATCCCTCACCCCCCGTTCTTTGGGCATCTCCACCCCTCCATCAATTGTCAATGTTCCTCGACCGCAATCAATCAGTTATTTGTCAGCTCTTGTCAATCCGCCCGTGATTTATGTCAGCTTTTGTTGCTGATTACAAGGCGGGCGCGACTTGAAGGGAAGAAGAGAGAGGGAGAGGGAGACGAAGAGGAAGGAAGAGACCGAGGGGGAACCGGAGGAGGGGGAAAGAGGAGCAGCCGCCTGGGATGGGAGTGGGGAGACGCTGAGAAAAAGAATGAAAGAGGAGAAAGAGGCGTTCAGTGGCAGGAAAATGAATCGCGAGAGTAAAATGCGCAGGTGCGCCCCGGGTGCGGAGAGGAGCGCGCAGGCTTGGGGTCCCCGCCTAGCCCCTCTCCGTATCGCAGAGGGAGACACTTTTGCATCTCTGGGAGCGTCTGTCCGTTGGAGCTGCGGAATTCGGGGTCTCAGGGTACCAGAAAAGGGCGGTGGCGACGTCTAACACGGTGGCGACGTCTAACACGGGACGTCTAACACGGTGTCAGGCTGCCACCCCGCCGCGGGCGCCTTCCTCCTTAGTGTCCCGACCTAAACTCGGAGACTTCTTTCCAAAAGCCCCACCACCGACCTAACCCCGAGTCCTGGAGGTCAATGGTGGAGTAAATCCCCCGGCTCCAATTCTTTGACCCCCTCAGACCGTGTCTAGGACTGAGAGGACCCGAAGGAGAAGAGACCTGACCGTGGGGTGTATAGGGGAGATACGTC
The DNA here is from genome assembly GCA_004027775.1 of Bradypus variegatus. Classification (NCBI taxonomy): domain Eukaryota; kingdom Metazoa; phylum Chordata; class Mammalia; order Pilosa; family Bradypodidae; genus Bradypus; species Bradypus variegatus. The sequence continues at coordinate 12,238 of PVKY010002315.1, read as the reverse complement.
TCAGACTCACTCAGGCGTTCTTCCCAACCCTCCCACGCCACGCTCCCGGCGCGGTCCCCGCAGGCTTGGGAGCCGGGGTTAAGCGGGGCTTTATCGGGACTAACCTGCCCAGGGAGAGTGGGAGAGGGAGGGGGCGACTGACTGTGGGAACCCAGGCTCTTCCAGGGAAGCGGAGCGGGACTGCCGCGTTCCCCTCGATTTGCACCGTCACTCGGGCTGTTTGGAAGGAAGAGGGGAGGCGCTGTGCTTGCCGCCGTGTACCTGGATCTGGGTACACAAGAGTGTACGTATGCCTGAGCCTCTGTGTGAGTTCTCAGGGCTATGGTAGCGGCCGGAGCGAGCGGGAGGTCACCTCCAGAAACTGGAAGGCGGCGAGGTCCCCCCCTACCCTTTGGAGAAGGACTTGGAAGACTTTGAATCTCCCCTCCCCCGCTTTTCGCCCTGGCTCTTTTGTTGTCAAGTCCTTTTGATAAATGGTGGGGCTGGAAGCGCTGAGTCCGGGAGCCAGTGTGTGCCCGCGCGGGGGGTGGGAGCCGGGCATGGAGACCGGGTTTCGACCGGCGTGTGCACAGCGCTGGGGGCAGGGTACGCACCGGGACTTAGCCTAGGACCTGCCCTCGGCATGCTCGCCCTCTCGTCTCTCACCCCACCCCCTCCCTATCTGTCTCTGACTCCCATTCCGCACAGGTACTGAGAACTTTCTGAGGTGAGCTTCAGAATTTTCTCTCAGGCATTCTTTTAATGCGTTTTGCTCTTATCCCTAAATTCTCTAGGTTGGTAAACTTTATGAGATGGCAACTTGACTAAAGATAATTCGGAGAGGAGAGATGAGGGAAGAGATCCGGTGTGTTTTGGACCAGTGTTTGTCAATGTGTGTGTAAGTGTAAGACCATCCGAGCGTGTAAGGGGGTTTGTGCGACAGCCGAGGAGGTGTGAATCGATGAGACGGTGGCGAGGCCACACGCGAAGTTGTGAATAGGTGTCTGAATAATCTTCGGGGAGCGAGTCCCAGGTGCCGGTTTCTGACGGCAGCGCAGTCCTCAAGCTGTCTGCCGGGCAGAGGGTCTGGGAGGTCGCTTGTATCCTGCTGGTGTATCAGTGTCTGCTTGTGTTGTTGGGTAGTGCGGCTGTCAAAGTTCCGGCCCAAATCAGCTGCATAGCTCCAGCGCCGCGAGCTCAGTGCTCCCGCGAGGCCCGAGCACTGAAGCCAGAGCTTGGGGTGGCCGCAGACAGGGGGGCGTCCCTCTCCTATCCCCATCCTCCCACAGAGCCAGTCTCCAGACTCAGCTTCAGACTTTTTCCCTCCAGTAGCTTTCATATGCCCCGGCGGCTCAGAGGCGATAACCCCAGCACCCTAAGCCTCAGGGAGCAGGGTTATGGACTGAGTCCCCCGGCATGGGTTGTCGTGCTGTGCTGTGTGCGCTCCGGCGGTGGTCCGCGAGAGTTTGCTCTCAGCAAACCCAACTCCGAAGGTCCGAGCGCACGGGGGCGCCTGGGGACCTTTGCGCCCCGGGGGCTCCAAGCGTCCGAGCCTGCGCACCTCGCCCTGGAGGCCAAACTCCCCAAGGCCGCGCGGGCCGTGGGGGTGGGGGGATTATTAATTACCCCACGCTAGGCCTAAAGCCTCCGAACCCCCAGCGGCGGTTGGCAGGGATGTCCTGCGGATTTTATTTGCACACAATGGAAATGATTTGTTTTCTCTAAAAAAGGAGAGGGCTGGCAGATATTTGAGGAGGGGTTGGGAGGAGGAGAAGGAAGGGGAGAGAGCTGAGGAAAAAAGTTTGAAAATGCCTTGAACTATTCACTGTCGAGATGGCTAATCAGTATTGAGGCCGGAGGGCAGGCGGGCCGCCTTTCACCGCCGCTTCCCTTTCATCTCGGGCTCGGCGGAGGCGCTCAATTAAAAGCCTATCAGTTTGTAAGTAAATCAACGCCTATCAGAGTTGTCACATCAAACAAAACGATTATTATTGCAGCCCGCCTCCCCTATTAATCTCCCTCGAAGATAATCCGCCTGACAGGTCAGGCCCGGCGAGCTGGAAAGTCTGGCCCAGAGCGCCCAAACAGTCCCGGACTGGCGCACGCCCCCAGGGACCTCCCCACCTTCGCCTCGCCCCCCCTTGCGGTCCCCCGGGAGCCGAGAGAGAAGCAGCGCGTAGAGGTCGCTGGACCCAGGCCGGCAGCTCCCGACTGAGAGCGGAGCCCAGATTCGCGGGGCTCGTGGGGGACGGTCTCGCGCTACCCTGGCCGCCCCTCCCTGGTTCCGGGGCCTCGCAACCGCTGAGCCCTTCTAGGCTCTCCTCTCCTACTACCATCCCCACACCCCTTTTTGTTTCCTCTCCGGATTCTTTCTTGTCTGCTTAACCTTTTTCTTCTTTCTTTCCTCTTCCTTTCACCTTTTCCTACGTGCCAGGGAATATTTCCTAGTCAGTCACTCTCCGTCCTCTCCGTATACCGTATATACCGCCTCGTGCACACACTCTCTGGAGCAAGTATTCTCAGGCCCGGGTTATTTCTCTCGCGGCAGGGCTGCTTCAGGAGGGTGTGTAGTGCCTAGGAATTCATGACAAAGTCCTCCCTAATTTTTTCCCAAGCAGGGGCTCTCAGAAGCTCTGCCCTGTATAAAATAGGGGTGCATCTTGAGCAGAAAAGAGAGAGACCAGGGCAGAGAGATGGCTGGACGGTTGCAAGCGCCCTATTATAGAATTAATATTTGGTCCTGAAATATTCACAGCTGCAATGTCGCTGACCTTGCTGACAGCTTTGCCTGGACTTTGCAAATGTGCGCAGGAGGCCCAACAGGCATCGGCGCTTCAGCACTGAATATGTGGGGCGGCGCCGAATATTTCATGAGTAAATACACCTAGGTAACTGCTTCCACGGCCTTAAACTGTCGCCGCGCTGGGGTGTTTGGGGCCTGGCTTCGGGACTAGCGGAAAATCGTGGATTCCTTCTCTGTGGCCTCCGGTTTGGCTCTTGGAACCAAGCAACCGCTCTTTTCCTTTTGCACTCTTGCTCCAAATCGATAGGCCCCATCGTGCCCTGCACCCCCCCGGGTGGAGCCAGTATTGAGGGTTAGTTGGGGGTGTCTGAGGGAGAAGAGCTGCCCGCAGGACCCCCAGGCCCTTCTCCCTAACTGCTGAATTCAGCGCCCTGCCGAGGCGCCTTCTCGGCGGCTGTATCTGGGAGAACACCCCAGGCGCGGCGGTACTGGACATCCCTGCCAAGCCTCTCCCAGCGCCTAGGTCCTAGAATGCGGATTCTGCGTATCGAATAGAGCTGATCTCAGTGTGCTCCGCGCCGGGGGCGGTAGGAGCCATGATGCCCACCCTGGGTTCCCCAAAGCCCCCACATTTGTGGCTCTTTCCTCGGCCAACCTGATAAGAATTTTTATTTCTGTATCGAGAAATATTATGTCTATGCAGTGGCTCACTTATTTGCGTATCTGGTTTTCTTAAATGCGTTTATTTCACCTCTGCCAAGTTGCGGATAAAGGGCTGCAGATACTGTACCCCTCAACGATGTGGGATCCACTCTGACTCTAGGAAATATTCACTAGGTGATTATTTGGACATAAGTACTATCTCGAGCCCTGATTACTCTCAAGCAGGGTCTGTAAAAAGACACTTGCTCTAGATTTTTTCCTATCTAAATATATGTGTGCACACCGAAGAATACTTTATATTCCTCCATAGATCTAAACATTCAGAAGCGTTATGTTATATGCCCTTAAAGCCGGAAGCGGCCTATAGTGTTCAAACATGACATTAGGCTGTTTGTATTAATTTTCACCTCTCTGCACTTTTATGCAGGAATCTCTATCTAATAAATTCAACCTTGTCATTTTTAGAATCGACAGGATTTCTTTGACTGCCGTTTGCGCTGCATTTATCCGGATAAATCCGGCTTGCAGGCATCTAGCAGGAACAGATACTGGCTCGCGTGTACGCGGACGCCTGGGCCCAGAGCGGGACGGCGGGTCGGGCCTCTGGTGAAGGCTGGACGAGTGGCGCCCGCAGGCCGAGCAGCCCCTAGCAGCCGGGCCTGACAGCCCCCACCTCTGCTGGAGCCGAGTTCGCCCGCGTCGAAAACTGAAAGCAAATTCCGATGCAGAGGTAGCCCGAACTTTTCTGGACGCAAGTCTGTAGCCGAGCTTCGGGAAGCGGCTTTGGGAGAACAGCGTTCTAGAGTGTGCGCGCAGCCGGGTGGAGCCGGGAGCGAAGAGGGAGCTGGGCAGCTGAACCTACCTGGGGCAGAACAGCTAGGAAAGGCGCCTTCCCTTTCTCATTTCGCACCAACTCCTCGGTCTCTGTCCGTAAAAAATAATTTCCAAGCTGCTGCAGCCTCCTAGGATGTGTTTGTGGGGGTCGCATGGAGGAGAGGGGCTTTGTAAAAGTTGCAGAAATAGCTTTGCTCAGAAGCTTCTGCCAGCAGGGCTAAGAAAGTTTGGGACTCGCATGCCTTCCCAGGGGAAGAATGGCCAGGAATCGGCGCCTAGGAGAACCCTCCCCCCCCTTTCCGGTCCTCTTGCCATACCTCGAGCCCTCGCGGAAAGAACCTCCTGCTTCCTGCCTTGCAAATTTCCCCGCGCGGCGCCGCGTTTAGCGGGCGAGGCCCGGCCGCAGCGCGCCCGGCCGCAGCCCTGTGAAAGTCTCGCATGGAGGTGGTGGTGGTGGTGGGAGTGTGGCCCCCGTTTTCCACTTGGACGCCCAGATCCTCGTCGCCGATCCCCCAAGTCCCCGGAGCTGGCACTTCCCCCTGGGAGCGGCGGTCTTAGGGGGCCCGCTAGGGCGCAAAGTGCGCGCGTGGGCCCGCCCGCCTGTCTCTCCGCGGGACCTGTCGCCGGGCCAGCCGTGGCGGGTGAGTGATGAGGGCAGAGAAGGGCGCCCATAAATCGCGGGTGTCAGAGCGAAAAACTCTCTTTATTGTCTCCGTGATGGATGGGCCCGGGGACGAGACACCAAATACTTCGTATCGCCTTTAAATGGGAACACATTTTCCGCGGCCATAATTCATGTTTTTTAAATAGAAAGTTTGAAATGTTGCCTATATTTCACCGGCCCTGACATATTTATGAATCACTCCCTGCATGCAAATATCATTATTTAAAACGCCAGGGCGAGCGCGGGGGGAGGGGAGGAGGTGCAGTCTCCAGGGGATGGGGGTGGTGAACGAGGGAAATGCGGACGGAGGGGGCCATCTTCCTCAAGTGTGGACAATGAGGAGCGGGGGAAAGTCGTATCCGGGAACCGAGTGCGCCCGAGGCTCCCCTCCCGCCGCCCGACCCCGCACAGCGGCCTCGGGAAGTTTGCGCGGCCTGGGGCAGAGGACAGACCCCGCCCCCTGTAGGGGGACTAGGGGTCATTTTGAACTCCTTTCCGAGGCCCAGATCCGAACCGAAGCCATCTTTTACAAGAAGGAAGTAAAATAGAATAGTAATAAAAAGAATTTAACAAACGCAAATAACAACAACCCAACGTGTTTCTCGTTCTATGCCATTACGTCGATTTTATTGATTTTCATTCTGCAAACCTGGATTGAGCGCACCCGGGCGGGGCGGCTGTCAGACTCCAGTCGCTGCGGGGAGGGGGTGGGGGACAACTCCCGGGTGCCGCGACCCGTACCCGCCTCCACCCAACCAGCTCACTAACTCCGGGGCGCAGCGGAGCCTGCGCAAGACGCGGGGACACAAATAACCCGGCAAGCTGACTTGCCTTCTCTTCCTTCCCAGCGCTCCCGGGTTCTCCGTCCGCCTTCCCCAAATCCCTACTGTCATTACAGTCGCTTTGGAAGAAGCCGGGCAAGTGCCTGGGGCCTCTCTCCGACCCGCCGGTACAGGGAGGCGCCCACACCTGCGCCCTCACTTGCCGAGACTTTACCTGTGCGATCTCCCGCGGCGCCTGCGACCGCGCGGAGAACAGAGGAATGGAAAGGAAGGAGGGGACGTGGGACGGACAGAGCTCCCGGCCCGATACAGCCAGATGCACGGACCGAGGGCCTCCTCTCGGGACCCCGCGCGGGGCCCTTAGCCGAACCCGCTCGGGGAGCAGAATTGCGCTGGGGAGAACCGGCCGGGGGAGGGGCGAGGGGAACGGGTCTCCGGTGGGAGGGGCGGGCCCGGAGGCACTTCCGCTGGGGGCGGAGCTGCGGGCTGACGCGCAGGCCCCGCCCCGCCGCCGAGCCGCTCGGTTCCCGGCTCTCCAGGCTCCGCCCGCGCCGCGCGGTGGCGGGATCCCCGGCGGGCGCCCCGGGCCTGGCTCTCAGGAAGGACAGCAGACAGCGCCCTCTCCCCGCTCCGGGGCTTCTTTCTTAGGATTTTTAAATCGCAGGAAGACAAACACCCACACACTAGGTCCCCCGGCCCACACTTGAACGTAACCGTTGTTCAGACTTGGGTCTTTTGATGGTCCAGAGACCTGCCTGGGCCAGGGGCTCCCAAACATTCCCCGGGATCTGACCAAGAGATACGGACCCGTGACCACGGGGTCCTTGCCTGCCTTTCAAGAACAGAAACAACAGGTAACATTTTCTGATCGTTCACGGTGTGCCAGGTACTGTTCTAAAAGCTTTGTATGAATTATGACCTCACAGCAAATCTCTGGGGAAGGTACCAGAATGCCCCGTTTTAAAGATGAAGAAATTGAGGCACAGAGAGAAGAAACCAGTCTTGTCTTATCCCCATCTCAGCCTCATCCCTTCTTTTCTTCAGATCTCCAGCATGCCAACCCATTACTCCGGGGGAGCCTTGCCCGGCTCCCTTTCTTCTTTCTTCCTTGTGGGGGGCGTGTCGTTCATTAACTACACCCACTTGCAGAGGGGTGAGTGCTGAGCCCGAAGGGCTGCTGCACAGGGAGGAAAGGGATAAATGGGAGGGGCTCAACTCAGCCCCAGGGGAAGTTCCCAGCCTCTTGGGAAGACGGGACCATGGGCGTGCCTTGTTGTTTCCCTACAGTCCGGGCCCAAGCCGGAGTGATATAATTTTTTAAGGAACTGAGACCACGTTTCTCCTCTGCTTCCAAGCCTCTGGGTTCCTATTGCTCCCCAGGGCTGGGGAGCCTCAGCATCACCTCTCCCAGCCATCTTTCTGCCTTGGTCCCCGTCCTTCTCCTCACCTTTTGCTTCAGCTCTCCCTAGCTTCCCTTTGGCTCCTCAAGTATGCTGTGTTACTTCCCACCTCAGGGTCCTGCTCATGGCTTTTCCATCTGTCTGGAATACCCTTCTGACCTTCTCTTCACATGGTTCGTTCCTCTTCTGCCTTCAGGTCTGCTGCAACACCACCTCCCAGCACCCTCACATGTGGACTTGCTCAGGGCCCCAGTGGCCACCCCGAGAGCACTTAGCACAGGGCATTTCCTAGGGAGAGTCTGTCTCCTCCACTGGACTGTAAAGGACCGAGGCTGTTCCTTCAAGGAATGGGTGAAGGAGCATTTATATGTACCAAAATTATGCTGAATGAATGAATGATTACTTACTGGATTCACTGCACTTTTGGGGGCCAACGATAAATATTTTCTATAGATTCACATCCTAAGTTGTTTTCAATTTAATGAGGGAGAATACACAAATCTCATGAAAAGATAATGGTTATTCTGAGTCTCTGTATCTTAAGTGTCAAATGAGTGAATACTGGAGGAGGTTGGAAAAGAGAGAAGGTTGGTTTTGTGGCCATTTATTTATTCATGCCTTCCAAGTGCAAGATGTTGTGCTGGTTGACACAATTTAGTGGAAAAACACCCCCACCCCATCCCACTCTCATGACCACTCCTACCATCAAGCTCTGGCCTGGGCCCTTTCCTTCTAATTCTCCCAGAAAGACTGTTACTATCACAAATTAGTCCTTTTTAAACTTCTGACTGAGTTGCAGCAGCAAGAACTTTCTAATTGTTCTGCCTATCCTCACCGTCTCCCGGCTGTAATCCATCATGCATACTCCTGCCAGGTTAATTTTCCTAACCATCATTCCCTTGCTCAAAAATTTTCACTGGCTCCCCATTGTCCACATGTGGCACTCAACTCTTCATAATCTAGTTCCAAACTACTTTTTAAAAACTTTGATTAAATTACATTCAAAAATTATAAAAGAAACATGTTCACTTCAACCAGTAAAATACTCAAAGAGTTGTAAAGAAAAACAGGAATCATTTCCCTAGCTCTTCTCCATTTCCCACCCAGTCTCCCAAAACATCCAGTGCTAGCCTCAGGCATAACTTCTACCCCTTTCTCTCTGCTCTCCATGCTCATATAAGCTACACTGATAAATATGGGGCCATTATGCTGTTGCTTGCTTATGCAAAAAATAATTTTACAGAGTCCTCTGCAACTTGCTCATTTTTGCTTGTTAGACAAATGGGTGTATAGACATAGAGCTAATGCATTCATTTTTTTAGCTGCATAGTATCCCATAGAATGGATACACCACACTTATTCAACAATTCTCCTATTGATGGGTATATGGGTTTGTATCAGTGTTTTTTTTTTTATTTTTCACTAATACAATTTCATGTGTCTGTATTCTTACAATGGTTTTATTTTGATATGATAGATTACCAAAAGTGTTGATGCCTACACCCAGGCAAATCCAATTTCTTCATTCTCCCCTGTGATTTTCTACCCTTCTGTCCCCTGTCTCTGGAAGGTCCTTTCACCCCATGTTCATGTATTCAACTTCTAATCCTACAATGCCTAAATCTGATACCAGAATTTATGTAGCAGTTGATGGCCAATATCCACCTCCCCCCTTTTTTCTCAGTTTAACATTGTTGTAGGTAGTAATATGCCAGAGAGCAACATGGTCAGCAGATCACAGTTGGTCTAGGCTACTCACGACAGGCCCGTTTTAATCTTTCCTAACCATTCTTACAGCTAGGGATGGTCATGGGACCCAGTTTTGGGCAAACGAGGCACAATAAAAGGAGGTAGCAAAGCAGGATGGGGAGTGTTGGGAGACACCCTTGTTTTCCTGATTAAAAGGATGGTCCTTCCCTTTCCCCTTTTTCTCTCTACTTCCTTCCACAAACTTGGATATACTATCCGGAGCTGTAGCAGCCATCTTGTGACCATGAGGAAAAGTCCAAGAGACTTGCAGAAAGAGACTGAGCCTTGATGTCATTGAGACACTAAAGCTGTCACCAGCAATCACTTATGTCCAAAATTTTTGTTATGTTAGAAAAAGAAAATCCCTATCTGTTTAAGTCAGTGAAATTGGATATTTTTATACTTACAGCCAAACACATCCTTAACCTCTCTCCTTTAGCATATATCGTTTCTAACAGCAGCAGACAAACTGATTTGCCGTAGCCTTGTTCCTTCAGTGGCTTCTAAACAAGTTCTGATGGTATTTACCAAAACAGCCTGACTGAGTAACTCCAACCTGGCCAGGCAATGATTTCAACTGAAGAACTGGTAAATTCAGTGAGGAGAATCAGTCATGCCAGAATTGAGTGAGAGAACACATATATCCAGATGATTTTATTGAATGCCTACTGTGTATGGGACATATTCTAGGTGCCCCACAACTTTACTGAAGCCCAGTGAGAAAAGACACTTTACTATCCCCATCTGGTTTGACAATTACAGAATATCTCCCCTTTCTTCTAGTCCTGCCCTGTCCTGCCCACCCAAACAAGCCCCGATTGCACTCAATATGTCTGATTAAGGTTTCTAGGGCATCAAAGGACACTGTCAAGATCGACCACCTTAGGTGACAATCAACTTTGATTCTCCATTGCAGGGCTTAAGGGCGTAAGTGCCTGGTACCTTGGAGTGTTCAAAAAAATGTTTGTGAAATGCACTCAGTGGTATGGAGAACTCCTCTGGGTTACATCCCCTTGGGAAGCATTTGAAGTATGGGGGCAGCATCAAGGAAGAGGTAGAAGGTTTTCCCTCCACCGTTTACTCATTCCCCCTCATGCCCCAAACTTGATCAAGATGCTTCATGACTCAAGATTGGTGTTTTTTCTTCTTTTCTCTTTTTCTGTCTCTATCTCTATTCTGTCTTCCCCTTCTTCAATTCCTTTCCCCCTGCCTTTTCCAAAGCATTGAGTAAAGGCATGAATGATGTCACCCTATTTTATTTCCTGCAGAATCTACCATGTACATCTAAGGTCTCCAATAAACATTGGATATGAATATGGTTGTTGTTTTTTTCAGGAATGTTCCTTTCTCAGCTCCCATTCTGCTACTGAACCTTCTGTTCTCCAGAGAATCCTTTCCACACAGTTCTTCTGTCACACTCTCATGTTCACTAAGTTTCGCCTGAAGAGCCAAAGGTTTGCCATGTCTTCAGTTTCCCTACCCTGAAGCCTGATGGCCACCCACTGGTGGGGGATCAGCCCCTTCAGCAGTGACCCGAGGAGCTGGCCCCTGTGCAGAGGGTGGGCCTGCCAGGCTCTGGGGAGGGGGTCTGCTGGGACAGAGTGGCCATTGCCCCTGTCAGAGCACCAGCATCATCTCCCACCTCCTTCCCCTGATGATAATTAGCCACTAGGTTGAATCAATTCTCCCTTTGAAATGAGAGCCCCATAAACACAAATGGAGTGAACGAATGAGCTACTTCCTTGGAACCGAAGTGCAAAAGGAGTTAGTCAACATGCCAGAATGAGGCCAGAGGTCATAAGAACCAAATGCCAATTAGCCAAAAATGTCACACAGATAAAAAGTAGGGGTTACAAGTGCTTTCTGGGAAGATTGGGGCCCCACCTTCCTGGAGTGCTTCTGTGCCAGCCTTGGCCCCCTCACCTCCTGTCTCTACAGCTTCCTAACTTACTATCTCCTTTCCGGATTCTCCTCCCAGCCCCACCATCATGAACACTGCTTTGGCCGGGCCCTCCATTGCCCCCAAGCCCTCATGGTGACTCAGGAACATTTCACATGCCTTGACTCCTCTCCTTCAGTCTTCTTACTGTCCACACGTGGGCTCTAGGGTCTGGCTGCTTGGTTCCAAAGAACCAAGCTGTGTGACCTCGGGCAAGGTTCTTAGCTTCTCTGAAGTCTCCGTTTCCTGATCTGTAAAATGGATGTAAAGTGGTGTGTACCTCATATGGCCAATAGGTGAATTAAATGAAACAGCACATGTAACTGGCATGGAGAGAGTGCTCAGATCATTATTCATTATTCTTATTATTATCCCCTGGTGTTGTTGCTCACCTCTGAACCCCTGGAGTGCCACCTGTGTCACTCACCTGGCACTTAATTATTTACTAATTTATGATCTCTCTTATTAGCTACTTCAACTCTTATTGTTTAACTTTATGTGGGTGGATGTGTGCTTAATTTCCCAATCCGATTCTAAGCTCCTCTGAGCTTGAATCAGCTGCATTCTTTATATTCTCAACACATACTAGCAGAGAGTTAATTATTAAGTAGACACTAATGAAATGAACATTTAGTAAAAAGAATAATCAGCAGATGAACACATAAACAAAATGTGATCTATCCATACAATGGAATATTATTCATTTTTCAAAAGGAGTGAAGAACTGATACAAGCTACAACAAGGATGAACCTTGAACACATTAAGCTGAGTGAAAGAAGCCAGAGACAAAAGGACAAATATTAAATGATTTCATTTGTATGAAATATCCAGAATGGGCAAATCCATAGAGACAGAAAGCAGATTCGTGGTTGCTAGGGGCTGGGGGGAGAAGGGAAGGGGAGTGACTGCTTATTGGGTACAGGGTTTCCATTTGGGGTGATCAAAAATGTGATAGAACTATATAGTGGCAATGGTTGCAAACGTTGTGGAAGTACTGAATGCTACTGATATGTAGACTTATTAAAATGGTTCCAGTGGCAAATCTTATGTGTATTTTGCCACAATAAAAAAATGCACAGAAAAAGGATAATAAAATATCCTACCCCTGTATGGTTTTTTTGCAACTGTGATCTCCCTTAATCCTCCCAACAACCCTGTGGGCTGGTACTGTTATGTCCATTTTATGAATGAGGAAACTGAGGTTCAGAGAGAGGAAGTGACCTGTTCAAGGTCCAAACGTTAGGGCCCTTTACTGCCTGACAGACACCTCCTTCAGTTTTCAGACATTCCCCCTGGCAGTGCCTCTGCCCTAGACTGACTGCTGTCCCCTCAAATTTAAGTCCACTTGGAACCTCGGAAGGCCATCTTATTTGGAAATAGGGTCTTTGCAGATGTAAGTAGTTGAATTAAGATGAGGTCATACTAAAAACTAAATGAAAAATAGGGTGGGATGGGAGTGGTAGTGGAATGATTTGGGTGTTCTT
>PVKY010002314.1:0-26246 GCA_004027775.1 Bradypus variegatus | reverse complement strand
TCAGTAAAAATACAGTGATCTGAGGCACCCCTGCAAATATTTCCTATTTTTAATAACATGGTATCAATTTGCAAACAGAGTAATGATCTCTGTTACTTTTCAGGAAATTATGTTTAATATGCTTTCCTAGAGCAAAGGAAGAACAATTTAATTGAAAGAGCTGCTATGAACCATATTTAACCTCAGATGTACTAAATGGAGTGTCTCAGAGATAAGTTATGGTTTTTAATTTAACATAAACTATTCTGTGCATAAGCACGGTGTTTTTGCCACTCTAATAACGACTGGTTTGGGTTTATGAACTACTTTTTCTATCACCTCTTTTCTCCCATGCTCTCCTCAAGAATGTCAAGCCCAACCCTCACGTTTTTCCACTTAGGATCTGAAAGGAAAGGCCCTGCCAGCTAAGCAGGTTCCGCTGCCAGGAGGTTGCTGCGGGCACCCCACAACCGTAGAGGATGGCGAGGGTCTTGGGAAGTTCCGGAGATCATAAGCCCATATTTCCCAGCCCGGGCTGCTGGCGTGTCCTCTGGCTTCCTCGCCACTCTGACAGATGGGTTACAGCCACTATACCAGCACTTTAAATGAAGTTTTGTGCTCACCAAGATTAATTGCTGAATGAAAAATGTTGAAACTTTATTATTCATATAATTCATTTGAGGGGATAATCCCAGGAAAATGTAGTGTGTGGTTGAAGTTAATCGTTTGACAGTAATCGATGGGAGGTAAGATGGAAGGACGTTCCATCACCTGCACAGCCTGACCTCCTCGGGTGCTAGGATGCTGGGGGCGGGGGGTGGGGTGAGGTTTTGAGAAAGCTGCATGTCCGTCCCTTTGTGTGGTCTGTCACCACCTGATTCTTGAGCCCTCCATTTCCCCAGCTCAGGCTCTGGTGAGTCCTGTGGGGGCTAGTCTGCTGCCCTGTTTTATTTAGCTTGTATCTCTTCTCTCATTTATTTATCTGTTTGCTTGCCTGAGTGGGCATTTGTTGTTTGGGGTAGTTGGGCATCTATCCCCTTTTATTTGGGTGAGGCGTCTAATTTCCCTTTGAGAAGCTTCTGCTTCCAGCGCTCAGACCTGGGACTCTGGGGGAGAACATGTGGCCAGGTGTAAGCCAGTGAGGGCACCGCATGCCTCTTGCCTCTGTGATTGGTTCAGGGATGGACATGTGACCTCATCAGGCCAATGAGACCCAGCAAAACTTTTCCTGGGAAGGCTGGGATAGGAGCGGAATCTTTCCCTCCCCACTGTGAAAGCTGAGAGGGTGTAAGGTTGGAGCTGCAGAGTCACATTGCCAGCTCAAGGGGGGGACAGTCAAGAACTGTGCGGGGAGCACAAGCGAGTGATGGGGAGGGCGGGAGTCTGGTGATGTCATTGGGTCCTGAATCAAGCCATGCCTGAAGCTAGCCCTACCTCTGAACATAGGACTTTTCGTTATGTGAGCCACATATTCTGTCTTTGCCGAAGCCAGCTTGAGTGAAGCTTTCCCTCAGGGACCTTGAATCTTGAGTGAAATGACAAAAGGACAAAAAACATTAGCCAAAGGACATTCATTCCAGTGCCTTCATGACAAGGCTGTCGGTTAGTTTCTGTCCCCCCAAGCCCCTGGAACTGACCCCTTACTGTCTGTTACTGTCTGTTCATAAGCCTGCAGATTTTGTCATGCTTCAATAATTTAAGCTACCCAACAGCCTACCAATAAATTCATTTTCCCCTTAAGTTAGCCAGTGTCAGTTTCGGTTGCTTACAACTGGAGACCCCTGACCAGAGGCGGCAGGTAGGGAAAAGTTTCTGGCCTCGTCTCAGTTCCAGGGCCTCAGCCTCCTTACCTGACTGCAGACCTGGATCTGAATCCCCTCTAAGGCCAGAGCTCAAAGATAGATGGTTGAGTGGAAAAAATCATGTTGCAGAATGATATCATCTATGGACATTTTAAAAACACAGAATACTATAAACTTTTTAGGGATTCATACAGATGTAGTCAAATTATTAAAACAGAATGGCAAAGATGCCCTCCAAATTCAAGTCTGTGGTTACCTTTGGGGAGGGGAATGGGCACTAGGGAGGGGCATAAAGGAACTGTAATATTTTATTTCTAAAATATATATCTGAAGCAAATATGATGAAGCCAGCATGATAATTCTAGGGCTGGCTGTATGAGTATTTATTATGTTAGTCTCTGTACTTCTCTGAATGTTTGTCCTAATAAAACATAAAATAAAATGGCAGACCATCCAGTTTTGACGTGCTTAGAGTCAATGACTGAGACCCTGGCTGGATCCCAGGGGACCTAGGGTCCCCAGGGTAGGTGGTGATGGTCAGGCAGGGACAAGCCAGCAGGCCGAGAGCCTGGGGGGGGCCGGGGCAGAAGGTGTTAGCAAGGATGCAGAGAAATAGGAGCTCTTCAGCATTGCTGGTGGGGATGTAAAATGGTGCAGCCACCGTGGGAAAGAGTTTGGTGGTTCCTCCAAAGGTTAAACATAGAATTACCATATGATCCAAGAATCCCACTTACAGGTATATTCCCCAAAAAACTGAAAGCAAGGACCCAAACAGACGCTTTTACACCAGGGTTCACAGCAGCATTAATCCCAATAGCCAAAAGGTGGAGATCACCCAAGCGTCCATCAACAGCTGAATCAACAAACAGAATATGCTCCTTTTGTACAACAGAATATTATTCAGCCACAAAAAGGAGTGAAGTTTTGATACTGACCATAATCCCTGAAGACATCATGTTGAGTGAAATAAATCAGACACGAAAGGACAGATATCATATGATGCCACTTATATGAAATAAATAGAACATGCAAATTCATAGAGACAGAAAGAGGATTACAGGTCACTAGGGCAGGGGAAAGGAGAATTAATGCATAATGGGTGCAGGGGTTCTGTGGGGATGATGGAGAAGTTTTAGTAACAGATAAATGGTGGTGATGGTGGGACAACATTGTGCATGCAATTAAGCTCACTGAATTATAAGGCTAGGGGTGGTTGAGACGGAAATTTTACGTTGCATGTATGTTTCCACAGTAAAAGGAAAAGAAAAGAAAAGAAAGAAGATGATTGCCCACCGCTGGAGGGGGGCATGGCGAGGGGAAGACACTGGGACGGGACTTGGGGGCAGCGTGGTCGGGCGTGATGTCAGCTGGGTTCGGCCATGCGACTCGGCCTGCAGAACAATGCACATAGTTACTTGGAAGCATTCGCATTATTCTCTCGTCTTTGTTTTAACAGAGTACACATTTGAAATAAAAACCAAGCATGGTTATTCTAGAAAACACGAAAAATGCTGCAAAGAGACAAAGAAGAAAATGATCACCTGTAATCGCACCACGTGGGTATAAATAACCACTTTGAACTTTCTCCTGTCTCGGCTGCAAAAGCTGGATATTCTCCTAGAGTTGGGCTCAGTGTAAACACAGAGCATTTGAAACAAGCTGGCAGGTCACTATTTGTGCAGCGGTTTTTAAGTTGCAAACCGGTTTGTGGTCATAAGAAGAAACAAAAGAAACAGTGGCTGGCACTTCTTACCATGGACAGCCCTGTCCTAAGAGCTTCATGTTTGCCAATTCATTTAATACTTGTAACTCCCTGAAGTGGGTTTCTATATTGAATCCTATCTTATAGATAAGAAAACTGAGGCACAGGGAGGCTAATTAGCCTGTCCAAGGTTTCATGGCTGCTGAGTGATTATATCCAGGTTTTGGAACAGATAACTCTGGCTCTGCAGCACTGCCTCTCAAGAAGCTGCTGGAACCCCTGCACATGGGGACCAGGCTCTGTGCTAAGCACTTCCAGACAGGACCTCATTCTGTCCCACAACACTGATGCCCATTCCCCGAGTGAGGCCCGAGAAGAGAGGGGGCCGCCCAGGACACATGGACAGCCAAAGTGGCCGGCTGCGCTGACTTCAGAGTCCACCCTCCCCTCTGCACCCCCAAGGAGGCCACGGGCTTTCTGGGCCACCCTCCCCACTGTCGCCCAAGTCAGCGGCTCCTTACCATCACTGCGGAAATTTCCCACGCTGAGCGAGGCAGCCAGAAAGCCCTTCCTTTCTTTTCACACATCCCCTTGGCAGAGGTTTTCACAGAGGGTGGCATAGACCCCTTTGCTCCAGCCATCACTGTGCCAGCAAGTTCATCTGGGCACAACTTGGTGCATCCAACCAATTAATAATAAATTTAATGATTAAAGAATAATTAATTACACCTGAAACTTCTCACTTGGGGGTACAATTAGCCTCTGGCACCTTTAGAATGAGTTGCCAGTGACTAATTGTGCCCTCAAGGAGGCATTTGTAAGTACAATTAATTGTGTGCAAAATTGAACCCACAAATACTCAGGAACATAAAAATGATTCCCACAAAAAGAGTTTGTTCAAAACCCAGACCCTTATTTTTTTTTAAGAGCCCTGTGGCAGCTTCCCCGCCACCATCCAGATGTGCTGGGGCCTCCGTGGGGGGCCACCGCCCACCCCAGCAGGAGGGTTGCCCCGTGCTCAGAGGCTTCCCTGCTGTGGGAGCCCCCCCATCCCCCCGGCAGCCCCACAACAGTGCAAGGCATTGTCTGGTGACTCAAATCGTTAACCATTTCATAAAACATCACGGGAATGGAGAGAGCAGGAAGGATAAACCAAGTTCCTTCTTTGTTTCTTTCAAACAAGTCAAAGTCCTCCCCCATTGGAGGTCCAGTTACCGGTGTCCTGGAACCCCGCCTCCCCCTTCTGGAATGCACCTGCCTGCAGCCAGCTCTCCACCGGCCTGGGAGGACCCCAGCGGGGGCGCAGGGGCCATTGGACCTGCTCTGGCCACGTCACTCTCCTACCCTGAGGCTTCAGTCACCCTTCAGGGCCCAAGGATTCAATCCTGACTCCTTAGGTAGTCTCCAAGGAATGGATGAACTCGAAGACTTCCCACCATCTGCTGCCAAACCTAGCACTGTTATCTAGCACTCCAAACTAACCTGACGACCTCCAGTCCCATCCTTACACTTCCCATTGCACGCTGTTCCCTCTGCCTAATATTCCCTTCTCTTCACACACACACAAACACACACACACAGGTACACATATACATGCTTATACATACATGCACAAACATACACCTACATATACATGCCTACAATCCATATATGCACACATGCAAACCCATACACATACATATGTATATTAAAACACGTGCATTCTCATATGTGCATGCTCACACATGCACAAACATGCTCACAGACACACAGACACATGTGCTCATTGCTGCATTCCACACTTGGGCTGTTCTCCTAGACTCAGCTCCTAGGCGACCTCAGCCACGTTGCTTTTCGTGGGCACCCGTCCTCCACGGGCCACCACAGCTCTCAGACCTCCTTGGCCTGTGACCAGCTCTGATGCCCCTCTGGGCTGGAGCCCCCTCCGGTGCAAGGCCTGTAACAGTCCTTTTTGTCTGTCCAATCATAACACCTAGCAAAAGGTCCCCATGCATTTGGAGGGGTGAATGAATGAGGGAGTGAATGGCAAAATGAATGAGGATTTGGGTCCTTGAACTTGCATGAGAGTCCATCTGGAAATCCACTTTAGAGCAAGCCCAGCGGGGATACTGAGGCAGGAGTCCCTGCCTGGAGTTGCCCTGACAAGAAGGGGGAGGATAGGATTTGCAGGGCTGCTAGCTTATTCCTGCCGCTCAGGAAGGGAGTACCAGGGGCTGGATGGGTGCTCCTTGTCCCTCCTCCCCCAGAACAGGGCAACCCAGGGCCTTCACCCCTGATGAGGACTCTCGTCCCAGCTGGAGAGTTTTCTCCAAGCTTCTAGCCTATGTGAGTGCCCGCACTGGGCTGGGTGCACAAGGGGCTGCAGGGATAACCAACTCTGACTCTTACCCATAGGAGAGATGAAGCAGGAAGAACCTCAGAAGGTACTGATGGAGAAGGAGCACATTCCAGACAGAAGGTAGAAGCAGGGGCTTGGAGAAGGAAAGTGACAGCAGACAATGCAAGGCAATGCTGCAGATGGTCTTCAGTGTGGTGGAGGGGGCTTGTATGGAGCTGGTTGTCCGGAACCGGGGAGCCAGGCAAGACTTAAGAGGAGGAGAGCAACACAGGCAAGGAAGCCTTCGACACCAGCAGAAGACTCTGGACTGACCCTGATAGGTAGCAACCAGTCAATGTCTGCATTCTGTCTGTGCTCTCTGTCCTCACCATCCAGCAATCCTCCCAGCCCTCCCAGATTCCACCCTGATGCCCCAGCCCTGAGAAGCCTTTGGCCTCCCTAGGAGGATGGTGCATCCCACCCCGGGAGTTACAGAATATCCCTCCTTTGGGCACTGATCCTTGGCAGGGAGGAGCCTGATTTCTTGACTTTCTATTTCCTGAGCTGATCAATGTTTGGTGATGCACAGACAATTCTAACAGCAAAGGTGGAAAATAGTAGAATCAAAGAGGGTGGCACTGTGCTCACCGCCTGCAGGGAAGCCACAGCCAACAAGAGGTCAGATGCTTTATCCTAGTGTTTCCATATTGTTTCTAGAAGGCTGACCCCCTGTCGGGGCACAAACATTTTGTGACCTGGATCTTTGGTTTAAAAGACTTGCATTCCTTTATAGATTTTCTTCTTAACAAATCCTCAATATGTTGCGCCATTGTCTTCTGGTGCTAGCGTGGGGCCAAAGGCTGCCCATCCTCTAGGAGCCTCTGGAAAACAAACAGCAGAGCCGCACCATCTGCTGTGGTTCTTGTTTGCAGTTACAGGGTGTTGGGAAGACTTTAGTGAATCCCTGCCTGTGTGTTCCAGTGCAAAATGGAGCCAACCCACTTAAGGGAGCCCGACCCTCGGTGACATTCTGCCATTTGCCACTTAGGATGCATCTTACAGATGACCCTGCCTGGGCAGGGTGCTTCGGATACAGAGATGGGCAAGGTGAAATCTCTGTCCAGGAGCTCCCAGGCTCCTGGGGGAGGTTCCAAAGCAATGGGAGCAGGGAACAGAAAGGCACACCCAGGAAGCTAGAAAACCCCAGACAGGGAATTCTTACCTCTGCCCAAGGGATGTCAAACTTTCCAGAGGAGGTGAGCTCTGAAGCGAGTGCTGTAGGATGAGTAGGAGCTCATCAAGTGTATGTTAGTTTCTGGGGCTGCCATAACAAATGACCACAAACTTAAAACAGCAGAACCGTGTTCTCTCACGGTGGTGGAGGCCAGAAGTCCGAAAGCGAAGTGTCCACAGGCTTGGTTCCTTCTGGAGGCTGGGGGGGCGTGTCCCATGCTCTCTCCTGGATCCTGGTTGTGGCTGCCATTCTTGGCGTTCTGTGGCTTGTGGGTGCGTCACTCCAACCCCTGCCTTGGTCTTCACATGGACTTGTGTGTCCCTCTGTGTCTTCTAGTGGCTTTGAGTCAGGACAGCAGTCATTAGATGAATGCTCACCCTCAGCCAGTGTGACCTCAGCTTATCTAATTATATCTCCCAAGATCTTATTTCCAAATATGGTCACATGGGGAGGTTCCAGGTGGCCATGAATTTTGGGGGGACCTCAGGATCAGAATCAGCCACCACTGCTGGACCCTTTCCCATTCCCTGATCATCGGTCCTCATGACACCCCAGTGGGGAAAACTGAGGCTCAGTGGGGAAGTGACTGTCTGGGCCAGTGCTGGCTCTGGAACCAGGTCTCCTCATAGCACCCACCTATTGGATATGGCAAGACACAAGGGTGTGTGTCTGTGTGTCTGTGTGTCTGTGTCTGTGCATGAGAGAGACCTGGGCTCATGAATTGAAATAGGAGTTGATTTGTTTGGCCAGCCCTCTTTCTCTTTGGCCATTAGCTAATTGCCTGTGGAACATTCTTTTCTCAGTTGCTCTCTTTTCCTTTCCTGCAGAACAGAATAGAAACCTGTGGTCCACATATAGGAGAAGAACCTGATTTGCTAATGCTAATGGCACAGCATCCCTCCCTCCCTGGAGCCCTGGGAAGATGGTATAGCTCGTAACCCCCCGGTCTGCTGACTTTCTCCAGGACCTTAACTGGGAGAATGAAAAACCTAACCAAAGTGCAGAGGGTGCTCTGTTTCCTGGGAAGGACAATGTTTTCTTCCGTGTATACCCCTTGGGAAATAAGTACAGATCAGAAAATTCACAAACCAAGGCCAGCCTTCCAGACATTCAAGGGAAGCCTGGATAAGTCTCTTCCAGAGCTCCCAAATCCACCCCCCTCAAAGAAGGAGCCTTCCCACAGCACCCCAAGCCCCTCTTCTGGGAAGCCCAATGCACTGGGGTTATATGAACAGAGGCTGCCCTTAGGAGGGTAAGTCACATCCAGCCCCAAGTGCCAGCGAAGCCTCCAGAGGCACCAGGAGGTGTGCAAACCACGCTGCAAGAGGCAAGCAGGTGTCGGGGGTAAATGCATTTGCACATGACACTCCCTCTGCCCCCGTGGGTCCTTGTGCCCCGGGACAGTGCAGGTCTGTGTGTCTCCCTGTCTGGCCCTTGGCATCTCCCTTTCTAGTCTGAGTTGGAATCAGGCCCCCTCCTGCCAGATGAGGCGGTGTCTCGCTCCTGGAGAGACAGGCCCATTGGGCAGAGTTTATAACCAGCATAACAGCGTGGCTGACCAGCCACCAATCGTAAGGATTGTGATTTTCAGATTGAGTTAACTGCTAATATCTGTGTACAGTGAACCCCAAGATGTTTGATAGTAAATAAATCTCCATCTGAAATAATGGACATGACCAAAGATTTTATAAATATATAATCCTCCTTATTGAAAGCCACCATCCTCCAGGCGCCCTTCTCCAACACACTTGCGATGTGTTTTTCAGAAGTTAAGTCTGCTTCCACAATGGCTAAGTGCAGGGCCTTTTCCCATTTGTCCACAGGAAACAGCCTAAACCATCAAACTCAGATCAAGATTTGGGGCACTACTCTTTGGTAGAAATGTCTCAGTAGAAAAAGTAAATCATGGCACATGATTTTCATTAGTCAGAAGAGGGACTGCCCTACACTGAGGGTGGGACAGAACGTCATTGGTTTAAGCCTTCTGAAAAGTGTTTTGACAATATGAGTGTCATGGATTGAAAGGTATCTCCCCACTGGTGCTGCAAAGGAGAGGCTAGGCCTCCCTATAATTGTGCCTAAGAGCCTCCTCCCGAATGCCTCTTTGTTGCTCAGATGTGGCCCTCTCTCTCTAGCTAAGCCAATTTGGCAGATGCAATCACTGCCCTCCCTGCTACATGGGAGCAGACACCCAGGGGAGTCAAACTCCCTGGCAATGTGGAATATGACTCCCAGGGAGGAATGTAGACCGGCATCAAGGGATGGAGAACATCTTCTTGACCAAAAGGGGGATGTGAAAGGAAATGAAATAAGCTTCAGTGGCAGAGAGATTCCAAAAGAAGCCAAGAGGTCACTCTGGTGGGCACTCTTATGCACAATATAGACAACCCTTTTTTAGGTCCTAATGACTTGGGGTAGCTGGTGGTGGATACCTGAAACTATCAAACTACAATCCAGAATCCATGAATCTTGAAGACGATTGTATAAAAATGCAGCTCATGAGGGGTGACAATGTGATTGGAAAGCCATAAGGACCACACTCCCCTTTGTCTAGTTTATGGATGGACGAGTAGAAAAATGGGGGAAGGAAACAAACAAACAAACAAAGGCACCCAGTGTTCTTTTTTACTTTAATTGCTCTTTTTCACTTTAATTATTATTCTTGCTATTTTTGTGTGTGTAGTAATGAAGGTGTCGGGGATTGAGTTTGGTGATAAATGCACAACTATGTAATAATATTGTGAACAATCGAATGTACAATTTGTTTTGTATGACTGCATGGTATGTGAATATATCTCAATAAAATGAATAAAAAATAAGGGACACAGATGGGACATAAGAAAAAAGAAGGAAATATAGAATGTAAGCTTTGTATCAATGTTGAATTTCTTGAAATTCTTAGCTGCACTTAATGGGGTTGCATAAAAGAATGTTCTTGTTCGTGGGAAATGTATATGTGAATTATATTGCTTGTTCAAAGATGTGTGCAGCTAGCTCTCGTATGTTCAGAGGACAGAGCAATAGATGACGGATGACAGAGAGGGAGGGAAGGAAAGAAATAGCAATGTGACCGCATGTTAAAGTTGGTGGATCGGGGTATCGGGTTGGGGGGGGTTGGGGTTTGCTGGAGTTCTGTGTAAGAGGTTTGTATTGTTTTTGTAACTGTTCCTGTAAGTTTGAATTTATTTCAAAATAAAATTAAAAGAAAAAAGGAAATGAAAGGTGTCTCCCCAAAGGCATGCGCAAGTCCTAATCCCCACCCCACTTGTATGTGAACTTGTCTGTAAATAGGATCTCTGGAGATGCTATCACTTAAGATGAGGCAAAGTTGGCTTAGGTAGGTCCTAAGCCAATATGACTGCTGCTCTTATGAGCAGATGAAGTTGGATACAGACAGACAGACAGACACGCACACACACACACACACACACAGAGAGAGAGAGAGAGAGAGAGCCAGTCGTGTGATGGAGACAGGGATGAGGTTTTCACTGCCACAAGCCAAGGGGCATCATGGGTTGCTGGCCACTGACAGAACCCCACAGACTTCAGTGCTTCCAGCACCGTGATGTTGGTCTTTGAGCCTCCAGAAACCATAAGACAATAACTTTCTGTTGTTTAAGTCAACAGGTGTGTGGTAGTTTGTTACAGCAGCCCTGGCCAACAAAGACTATGAGTCAAGAGCTTAAAAATGTTTGAATTTGGTTTCAGAAAGTACATCTGTATATGGTAGTTACAGTGTAGCCAGTAGAAGAGATATAGCCCAATATTAAATTATACAAAGATGTTTATGATATGTTAGGGGAAAATAAGTTACAGATGAGCATGTACAGTTATCACATATACACATAAATGTGCATTTAATCACACAAGAAAAGGTCTGCAAGGGACTTTAGCAGTAGTTATATCTGGTGGATTGCCTGGTAATTTCTTTTTCTTTATATCTTTTTTATCTGAATCATTTACACCAAGTGGATTTTTTTATAATTAGGAAAAAAAACTATTTTCATCTTGAAAAAAAAAGAACAGAAATATAGCCTTGGCAACATAAAATAAAATTTGACAAAATACACTGAAACATGTTCACATCTGTGACCCAGTCACTTTTGGAATCAGTCCTAAGGAAATAAGCTGAAATGCAAACAAAGCTTAGTACACACAGATATTAATTAGGGCATTATTAACATTAATATTAATATAATTTCCAACAAACACAATGACAACCAAAGGGATAACTCACGGTGCAGTCATAAGATGGACTATTATACTGCATTTTGGAGATTTTTGAAGAGTGTGCTAAAGTGAAAATTTCCTTATGTCATAACAATGAAAAGCAAGATAAAAATAACCAGATTTGCCCTAAGAATGGAGAAACATTTAGGAAAATGCAAAACCAACTAAATCCCTAGAAAAGTTGAAAATAGACCCTTCCCTGTCTCAGATCTCGTTCAAAACAATCACAGCAAACGCCAGTTTGAAATCCCAGCATTGTCTTTAATGGGCTCACGACAGTTTGTTCCTTTGTAGGTAAAGCCAGGGATGCCTTCGTGTCTCTGCAGTGACCGGACCTCTCGAGTGTGTTGACAATGCGGTTGTTATCAAATAATGCAGAATGCTGCTTCTGCACACTTGGGAAGCACTCCAAACCCAAACCGCTCTTTATCAATGAGTTCTTTGCTGCCGAGTGAAGCCTATGTTCTGAAAATGGGCAGTTGCACCCAATTGTAGGAGACTTGACTCCCCTCTCCAGTCTGAGACAGGCAGCACATTCTCAGGGAGCAGAGCTGGGTCCCTCTCCATGATCCCCACTCCAGCCGAGGAGCAGCCCCCTGGCTGAGATTGTAGGTCCACTGCCCACCCTCTCCCCACTAGGCTCCACAGCGCTGCCTGCCCCTCTGTATGTGTGATGGTGCCGTGGAACACTCCAGAATGTGCAAAACAGACAGTGCCCAACAGGAGGGGGTTCCAGGCCTGCATTGTTGGCAGGTACTTTTTATATTTCTCTTTTTAAGAAGTCTCTGGAAAGACCTCTAGGGAGGTTGTTTGGATTGGAAAAGGAGACGTCTTGCTTTGACTTCTTTTTTAACTGTAGGAGTAATACACACCTGTATATACAAAAAGTGTAAAAAGTATATAAAGTACAAAATGAAAGTCCCTCCTCCTCTCCTCCAACCTCACTTTCCAGAGTGTGACACATATCCTTGAAAATTCATTCTATTCCTTCTTAAAAAGAAGTTGCTTTTTTTTTCTGAGTACAAAAGTAGTGCATGCTCATTGAAGAGACCAACACACAGAATTACACAAACATTGACTCTGCTTCCTGCTGCCCAAAGACGACCCTTGTTCATATTTTGATACAATGTCTTCCAGTTATTATTCTGTACATATGTGCCAGGATTATTGCAAAATTAGGATCACACTATGATTCTAAGCTCTTATGGGCATTTTTGATTTAATAATACGTCATGATCATTTTCCAATGTCATTATATTCCTTCATGATAAAATTCATATTAGCCACCAAGTATTCCATTGGATGATTTATGATTATTTATCCAATCCCCCAATGCTGAATATTTAGATTGCTTCTATTTGTTCACTGTCATATATATAACACACTATAACAAATTATGGGTGCAACAATATCTGTGAACACCTCAGGATACATTTGCAGAAACGGAATTCCTTGGATAAGGGGTGAAAACATTTTTGAGGCTTTTAATGCATATTGCCAAACCTTCCTCCAGAAATTTTGGACTATTTGAAGATGGCGGGGGCATTCTCCTTGCTTCTATTCAACACTGAATGCCTGTAAAGTTTTGAACTTTCCTCTAAGCAATGTAGATGAAATATTAAGCAAGTCGTTTGCATTTGCTGGTAATGGTGGCAGCTAAACGCTATCTTTGAAGATAAGATTTCTTTGAGCTGGGCAACACTGACCTCAATTTTCTTCTACTACCAGTAACACTGGCATCCCAGTCTTTGTTCTGTAGGACTTTCAGTGTCCCTTTCCTGTTCTAAACAGTTGTATTACTCCTGAGTTTTATCATTAAGATTTAAATGGCCATTGGATTTGGGGCATTTTGAGTCTTCACATCAATGATTGCTCCAGAAAGAAGCCTTTGGGCTTGAGTGACGGGCTTAAGAAAACTTCGTCTTGTTATTCTTTTTCCACCACTAAGGGGCCCATTGTCTTACTCGGCTTCTCTTGCCAGCTCTTCCATAATACAGTAAAAATCAAAGCCTTAAGTAATAGGAGGTTATTTGCAAAAGTTATTCTTCTTTTTTAATAGAGCGGCTCTTTGCTAATAAATGAAATTTATTGAAACCTCTTTTGAGCATCCTCTTGAGTAGGCAGAGACTGAGCTGTCTGTCCCAGCCACCAGGAGTGAGAAGAGGAAAACAAGAGAATGGCTGTTTCTTCAGTTTCCAACAACCCTCCCAAGGAGCCGTCTTTTTCAAATTAGAGCTTTGCACGTTGTCCAAGTATATCTTCATGTAAACTGAAAAGTTATGGCCATTTTCTTGGTCGGGTCATTCACTGTGAGTTTCATCCATAGTCCCTTTTGCCAAATGAATGTAGCCACTTCTAAGACAAGGCCCGGTGCCAGGCTTTTCTCATGGGTATTTCCAGAGACTGAAAGGTTGGAGGGCATAAGGCCCCCCAGGAGTTCTTAAAAACCATCCAACAACTTGTAACAGGCAAGAGCTGCAAGAAGAGCCCCTCCCCAAGTTCCATGTTACCAGCAAACCCATTATGTATTTATTTCTGTTCCAACTCTTTTTGGAAAAGTACATGAACCTTTTTATGAAAATTCCTATAAAGTACCAAGATAGATTATATAAGGAAATTGGGTATCTCTCTGGGTGCCAACAGAAGACAGAGGCACACGTGAAATAAAATATTCAAGGAGGTTCATCCATGTTGTCATTAACCTTGAAGACATAATGCTGATGAAATAAATTGGACACAAAAGGAGAGACGTTGTATGTTACCACTAATGTGAACTTGTATTGTAGAATATAGCGGACCTAGACATAGATAGCAGGGGGAATGATGATCTGATAAGTTCATGTAAGATATTAAGGGTAATCTTAATGATATGGGAATGTTCAAGAATGACTATGGCTTGTTAATTTTTTTGAGGTATGGTAAGAGCATATTGGAAGCAATGAAGTTATATCAATTATGTCAATGAAGTTATATCAGGATATTTATTTTTCCTATTACTTTGTTTTATTTTACCTGAAAATGTCTTTTTAAATTTTTTTATTTATTTTTTGATAAATAAAATTAACTTAAAAAAATATTCAAGGAGAGTTTATTTACAAAAATGTGGGTGTCGGAGAATCCCACAAGACAGTGCAGCAATTTGAGGCTGGCAGAGCTGTTACCGCCCCAGGCCCAAAAGGCAAGAGAAGGAAGAAGTTACCAGAACCCAACCAGAACCTAAAAAGAGAGATGTGTGGAGTCTCAAAAGGAAGCCTGAAAGTAATGAGGTTCTGATATCTACTACAATATGGATGGAAATGGAAAACATTATGCTAAGTGAAAGTAGCCCGATCCAAAAGGCCACACATTATATTATTCTATTTATATGAAACGTTCAAGTAGGCAAATTCCCAGGGACGGGGGGAGATCATTGCCAGCCCAGGTCTGGGAGGAGGAGGGAGTATGGAATGATTGCTAAAGGGTAAGGAGGATCTTTGGGGGTTGATGAAACTGTTCTGGAATTAGATAGTGGTCATCATTGTGTGACCTTGTAGATATACTATAAACCACTGAAATGGTACCCTTGGATGAACTTTTTGATATGTTGACTATATCTCAGTAATTAAAGGGGAAAAAAAAAGGAAGCATGACCTTTTGTGGAAAGGCACAGCCAGTCCCAGGCAACCTGGTAGGGGCCTGGAGAGGAGACCACAGGAATAAATACTCTGACCTCCCTTTCCCGTGTCCCCTGGTCCCTGCTTGGCCAAACCCAACTGGAAGCCAGCAGATAAGAGAACGGTTGGTGTCATCTATATGGATCAGCCTCCAGAGACAAAAAGCAGGGTGGAAACAGATGCAGAGCAAATATGAAAGGGAAACAGAAGATATCCGGCTCACCAGAATAAAAGGAAAATAAGAATATGAAAATGAGACGAAGCCAGGGCTACTGAGAGACACCAAATGTGTTTCATAAGGTATTCTACAGATGCTAGGGTTAGTCCACATTTTGGGTGTGAGCTTCCTAGCAGCCAGCACAGAGATGGAAATCTACCAGAAATGAGATTTATGGTGTCCATCAGGTAAAGCAAGCTCAAGGGGATGCACTGCAGAAGGATGGACACAGTGGCATTCACTTATGTTTAACATGTTTTCGGTTATGGCGGGGGAAAAGACACATGGGGAAACTGGGCAGAGAATTTGCTGCTCTTTTTTGCCAGCTCAAGATTCATAAAACCTGCCCTCCTATGCTCACCCTTTAAGAGTCCCCCCGGTACCACCGAATTTCAGAATCTGAAACTGCGCAGCACAGTTGCCCAGCACTCTGAATAGGGTGCAGTCCTGGGCTCAACACACTTGGGCTCTAACAGTTCATTCTCTGTGACCTGTGGCTATCAACTCAATTAATTGCTCTATGCCTTCATTTCTTAATCTGTGAACTCGGAATCATTAAAATTCTCGCCTTGCAGTTTGTGACAAAGAGCAAACGAAATAACACGTGCTTAGGGCTATTCCTGGCCCATAAGTGCTTAATAAATGTTGACGAAGTTGACTATGTTGACAATGATGATGACATTTCATTTGCTCATTTTTACAGGAAAGGAGAATGAGACTCAGGAAGGGGTGTGATCAATCCAAAAGCACAAGGTCAAAAGAAACACAGATCAAGAAAAGCACTAGCCTCCAGCCCCAACACGTCATGGCAATTCTCTGCAATGGCTCCAGTGTTGGTGTCTCACCTAGGAACACATCCCCGGGCAGCCCTGCTGGACCATAGACTTGAAAGCAACATCCTCTGAAGCCAGTTCTTGTCATGCCTGCAGGTGGCGTCTAATAAATGCTCATGGCATGGATTTGTGAATGTTTGATACCATTGCCTGGCAGACCAGGAGCTGTTTGAGGGCAGCGTCTGTGCCTGATTCTTCCTTTTCCCTCGAGCACCTGGCACAAGAACCCAGCATAAATAAAGTGTTTAATGAATGTTTTACATGTATTAATTATTAACAGTCTGAGGCTATTTATAAACAGCTCTGTGGGAAAAGCCCAGTTGGGATTATGGCCTGTATCAGAAGTTAAGTTCTCAGGCCACCCGTGAAAGCCATGTCAAAATAGGAGTGCAACCTGCCAGGGAAGGCCGGTGCCCTCTAGATGATATAAAAGTGCAAATGCCATTTAAGGTGACACATGAACTGATCCCAGAGGGGCGAATTATCCTTTAGCCTGAGCTTGCTCGTTCTGCCCAGTTTTGTCTAGGGAAAATCAAACCCTGAGCCCCAGGGTCATGCATTTATTTTAAATAATTCCCCTCTCCATCCCTGTGAGGCTTGCTTTTACATGTCAGGTCCATTTCTGCTAAAGGGGAACTCTGGTTAGGCAAGACGGGGAATTGTACTGAAGTACCCACCACTTTCTGAGCTCCTATTATGTGCCAGGCACTGAACCAGATGCTTTTCATAACTGATCTCATTGCCTCCACCAGCAATCCTGTGAGCTAAGTGCTCACTCACTGGCTCATTCACCCAACATGTTTTCTGAGCACTCACTACTGAAATTGTGTTAGAACAGAACCTGAGACAGAGTCTTGGGTGCAGGGAGTTATTTGGAAGGCAATCCCAGGAAGCAGGATTGAGGGCCCAGGGAGAGGCTTGATGACATGGGAAACTGAGAAGTGCAAAGAACATGTTCCAGAACCATCTCTCCAAAGGGCAGGACCCCAGAACATTTATCTACCAGCTCCTGCTCCCATGGTGAAGGTTGTTTGTGGGGCTCCGAACATTACCTCCCCCATGCTGCCAGGTATATTAAAGTCTGGCAGATGGGATCCCTGGTGTTGGAGAAGGCCCAGGGGCAGAATAGGGAAAGGTGTGCCACCTGTGCTTGAGTTGGGTGCCATCAGCAGGAGGGGAGTCTGAGCGCACACCCAACCCATATCTGCACCTGTGGCTGAAATCACAGGTGGGTTGAATAGATGTGGCGTGGGGCAGGGGCAGCTACCTACATTGCAGAGCTCACTGCAAAAGGCAAATTTTGGACCCCTTGTTCAAAAATTATTAAGCACTTAAAGATGGTGGTCACTGGGCATTAAACAAAGTGTGGGGCCTTCCACACACAGGGGCCCAATGCAAGGGCATGGCTCAGGCACATGCTCTCAGTGCCCACTGTGTGCCAGGCACGTGCTCTCAGCGCATTACACACAGTCTTAGGGTATTACTGTTAAATATTCCCCCTCAGCAGGAATGAATTAAGAGAAAGGCATATTACTTCCTAGCCAAGGAATCCCTAGATCCACTAGGTCTACCACTTGCTAAATAAGAATTACCTTTCGTCTAAACTGGACAAGTTTCAGTTCATGTGCAAAAGACTTTGTCCAAACCCTGAGCTGTATAAACCTGTTGTTATGGTTTTCCTGATTACCATCTCTGACAACAAAGCATGGCAAATCTCGTTTGCCTGACAGTTAGCATGAACACTGGTTCCTTTGCCTCACCCAAAATAGCTTGGCCAGAAATAATTATTTTCTATAGTCAAGAACCCATTCTTATGAGATTTGAGAATGAGTTTTCAGTTCGTAGGGCTGACATTTCTGTGGCTTTGTGAACAGTAACTTCTGCAGACTGTCCCCAATCCAGGCCCCTGGCACTGAAGCTCCTGGCTGTAGGCTTGGCCCACTCACAAGTTTCAAAGACAGGGTGGCTGGGCCCCTGCTCAGAAAAGTCAGCAGAGCCCACGACAACCAGATACAGCACACCCACCTCGACTGGATCCTGGACCAAAAAACCAAATCTGTAACAGACATTTGGGGAAATCAGGTATTGGCTAGTGCTTCTCAAACTACCTATGGTGAAGGCCAACTTTCTCTATGTTTTTAGTGTGTCTCAGCCTGATACATTTATAAAATACAAAGTGACTTTCTAGAAAAATAAAACAACAAATAACACAAAATGCAAACCCAGATTTTTTTATTATTTGATTTAACGGATCTGAAATTACTCTATGAAATTGCCATGAACGTGTTCCTAAAAGCTTGCTCTCAATTTTGCATTTAGCTTGCTGTGGACACGTAAGACCTAGTCCGCAGGCTGCCCCCAAATGCTGTCCGTGTGTTGAATAGCACTGAATGTACAGCACTGGTATTAAGAACAATTGTTCATTTTCACAGGTGTGATAAAAGACACTGTGGTTTTGTAGTGGAAGGTCTTTGGAGGGATTCTTGCTCAAGTATTTAGGGGTGAAACCTTGGGATGTCTGCAATTTAGTTCCACGTGGTTCGGAGGAAAAAAGGTATCTGTGTATATACAGAGAGAGAGAGAAAGAAAGCTAAAGTAAATGTGACAATGTGTGAATAAATGAATCGAATAGCTGGAGGGCCTCTGGGTATTCCAAGAACTATTAAATCAACTTTTCTGCAGATCCCAACAATCTTAAAATGAAAAATCAAGGCAGGGGAAGAAAAACTAGCAGCCCACTGCTTTAGTTCTTCCCAGCACAAACTAAATCTGAGGCTGAGCCTCCAGAGACACAAGGGCAGGTGGCGGAGCTCACTCACCCACCCACGCCCCCAAGAGTTGGGGGGCAGCAGAGCCAGGGAGCACCCGGGGTCATAGACCTGTGGGTTCAACCTGGGCTCCCCACTTGCCGGTTGGGAGGCCTTGGCCCGGGAGCCAACCTCACGTCAGAGGGCTGCCCTCGCGAACGTGAACAGGAGATGCTTTTCCGGGACAAGGACGTGCACCGTGAATGCTGGGTGTTGGCATTGTGCCCCTGGCCAGCCGACCTTATTTGTAGATTTTCAGGGAACAAACATGGGTGAATGCTGTTTGTTTGTTTTCTTTAAAGTTCAGAGTTCCCCTCAGAGGTGAGACTCCACCAAAGTCAGCTGGGTCATGAGGGCATCTTGCAGGTGATAAACTCCAGGCTTCAGACCCTAACACTGATTCTGGCTGGAGTGGAAGCCTTTCCTCTGGTGATGGAGGCCTTTCCCCCGTGTGGCAGCTGCAGGAGAGGGTGGCCCTTCCCGTCATTCCCAGCAGTGGCTCCCACCGAGGGCCCCGCTGTGGGCTGAGTCATGTCAGTGGTCTGCGTGAGCAGGGGCTTCATAAGGGTCCCAGGGACTCTCGGTGGCTCCTGCTGGCTTCTCCATGGGCTGCTCACTTTGACCTTCTAGGCTTCCCCTCTGTGTCCCACCCTGCCAGGGCTCGGCCTAATCTACCGAGTGTTTGACTTCCCCAGGGCGTGGAAATTCGAGGGATTACTGACCGCATCCACCCACCTCAAGCAAGTGACTCAGGATTGGCTACAGAATTTGCAGGACTCAGTGCCAGGTGAAAATGTAAGGACACTTGTTCAAAATTATTAAGAACTTCAGCATGGCGACAACAGAGCTTTAAACTAAGAGCAGGATGCTCCTGAGCCCGTGGGTACCCACCAAGCTCGCCCCTGCACCTAATCTCTCTGGGAGCTGCCCTTTCCTCATGGACAGCCGAAGGTTCGTAATCCCTACCTCACGATCCTGTGAGGATTAAATGAGATAATAGGCGGGGCGATGCAGTTTCCCACCTTTGGAGGCAGCAGCGAGCGCGGGCTAATCTTTGTACCCCAGGTCCATCCCAGGTCAGGCCCAGAGCTGACACTCCTTAAATGTTTGTTGAGTAGTATCTGCTCAATATGTTTGTTTATTTCCTCCGTATGTTACACTACAGACTCACTCACGTCTGCAAAACAGCATGTTTGTTTTTGTTTTCCTGGGACCGGAATCACTGTTTTCTAGAGGATACAGGCAAAATGTTTGTGCACGTGTGTGTGTAATTAAAAATAAAAGTGATGGGCTTAAACCCAAATGTCAATTAAATCCTGGGACTGTGAGAGCTCCCACCACTCCGATCTGTACCCTTTTCTGCATGGGGTACGAACACAGGATTTTTAAGACATGGTTGAAAAGCCACAGCCTCTGCAAAACCAAGGTATTCACGGATCAGAATTAATTGTGAATCACATGGTGTTTGTGTTGTAGCTACAACGAACACAGCTATTCTATAAATATTGCAGTAAAATTCCCACCTCCATTCAGGACAGCGACCGATAGCTTCAGATAATTGTGGTTCTGAAGTGAGTTGAACCTTGAATGGCAGAGTGAGGTGAACCACAATACAGTAAGTCCAACTCCCAGGAACTCTCGCTGCACAGAGCCTTCAAATCCTCAAGTGCATACAACTAGTCCATTTTCTTGCACAAAACAGTTCTAATAAAAGGACCTACTATTATCTGGGGCCACTATCTTTTTTCTACAGCCGTTGGTTTCTGGAAAATGAAACAGGGGAGATAGGGAATGAAGAAAGAAGAACTTCGGTTAGAGGTCTTTGATTATTGCAGGGGAAAGCAGGCTGTGTTACAGCAGCAGGCTCTCCCCTGGGCAGTCACAGGTCCTGGGTTCCGGAAGCCATCAAAGCAGCTCCCAGTAAGCTACAAGGAAGGAAGGAATCCTGAGGTCCTGTTCAAAGGCTACTAAATAGAAGAAAATAAGTGCCTCACAAACTCAACACCCCACACTGAGGCTGGGGAGATCACTTTTTCTATTACTCTAAAAAAAAAAAAGTTTTTCAGTAATTTTGAATTTGCAGATAAGTTGTTAGACTAGTACAAAGAACTCCCATATATGCATCATCCAAATTCACCAGTTTTGTTTTAAACATTTTGCCATATTCTTTACTTCTATGCATATCATTATTATTTTGGGGACCATTCGACAGCAGGTTACATATGTTATTAACTTCGGCCCCTTTTCATTTTTAAGTTGTATAACTACTATAACAAAACAGAGATAACAATACATTAGCAATCACCCCAAACTTATTAAAATTAAATTAATTGATTAAAAATTACTCTATTTTCTTCGTGCCCCTGCATATATGAATTTTGTACAGCTCGGCTCTCTTGAAATATATTCAGTGAGTGATTCATTAGGTCATTTGTGCTTTCGAGAAACACTTTCTGAGCAACTTCTACAGTCCAGGCCTATGAAACAGATCAAACCATCACACCGTTTCACTGTTATGAAATGTGACAACTGCACTGAGGACAATTCTTGCCCCCTCTGGTCCACACCCCCCCCCACTGCCCCCTAAAAAATGTCCCTTGCTCTACTTCAGGGATGTTGATATGGTTGGGGTTTTTGGGTGTGTATCCATTATGAATTTACCACCAGCTTCCAAAAAAAGTGTTTTAGGTGTTTAAACTAAAAAACACATACACAACCCTACAATTAATCCAAAAGCCAAAATGAAATTAAAAACTCTGTCCAATGTAGTCCTATTTCTCAACTCTAGGAAGCCATTCCTGTGCGCTCTGCATGTCATCACCTAGTGAGAAGACACTGTTGAGCTTTACTTTCCATAATTTGTGTTATTAAAACAATAGGTATTTTGTTCTCTAAATATAAAATTATATGGAAATATTTAATATGTCTTTTTAAACAACACAAAGCACTCCTCTCCCATTAGCAGGTTCAGAATCACTTTTCCCAGAGGAAGGATGATGACAGGGTGGTTGGCATGATTAGGCATTACATTTGGCTACGAGCTTCCTGGGAGCCAAGGCAAAAAGGAACCATGATGGTTTATACCGTTCAAATTATCTGTTAAAAGTGAGCACATTAGTTCTTCAAGAGAGATGCCCTTTGCTTTCTGTTGAAGGGCAGAGATGCCAAAAACCCCCAGTGAGCCAAGGGAGCATCTGAACCAGTCCTGGCTGCCTGTTCCCACCCGTCCATCAGCCCGTGGTAGACAGGACTGATGGCCAGTGGGAGAAGCTCTCCCTCCACACTGGGATCTCATGGGGACTTAGAAATCACCTGAAAGTTAAGATTACGGTGACTCCCATGGGGGAAGGGGACCCTGTGGGAGGGACTGCAGGGTGGGGCCTGATGGAGGACAAGGCAGCACCTCACAGGCTCAGCTAAGCCAAGCTGCTCAGCAGGGGAACAGCTGGGCCCTGGGAAAAATGCTGCTGTCCTGTGCTGAGAGAACGGACGCCAGCGCCTTACAGCCGTCCCCTGTACCAGCCCGTGGCTGCAACGCTGGGCCTCCACCCACTCAGAGGCTGGTGAACTGCAGAACCAGGACAGACACACCCCATCCCCACTCCTAGAGCCTTGGGGCTGGAAAACACCCCTCACCAAATCCCAAATGCAGATACCCAGAGATGAGGTGGGGAGGGAGGCTTCTTGAGCGAGGGGAAAAAACCGCTTCCATAAGGAGTTTGAAACGGATGTCCCCAAACAGACCAAGTAAACGCAGAAGATTCCGAATCAAACCAAAAGAGGCAAAGTTACCTCTAAATGGCACGATCAAGGGGAATGAACATCAAGGGGAATGAAGTTTGGTTCTCCACAATAGTTAAAAAACCTGTTTTATACATCTGAGTGAGATGCATTTCAAGCCTTTCCCCACTTGCGACACCTGATTACCTGAAAAAATAGTCTTCTGATCAATTGGATTTTTCTCTTTAACTCAGATAATCAGGAAAAAATGATTACACATATTTTCCAAGAAAAAAACATGTTAGATGCAACCTTTTGAACTCTTTCTTCTCGACATAAAAGTTGTATGTGGGACTCTACTCCCAGCCATCAATAATTTACTCTTTGCTTCCACATTATCAAAACTTTTTGTTGTTATACCAAAACTGGTAAGCAGAAGCCTTAAAATCCATCATGCCACACCTCTCTTGGTCTTTTTATTTGTTAACCAGTCTCTGACAACACATTTAATTATTGTTTTTTTTTTTCTTAAAGTTTAAATTCAAAGCTCAGCATTTAACAAAGAAAAAATCTTTCAAATAATGGGATGCTAAGCATATGTTTCAAAATCAATTAGCTTTGTCTTCTAATTTCATACTAATTGTGAAGATATTAGTAGGTGAAGACTAGTCCTAGAAAGGTGGGGTGTCACAATCAGGCAGACACGGGTATATTCCTAGTTCCCCACCCACCAGAAGCAAGACCTTGGGGAAGTCACTATAAGTCTTCAAACCTCAGTTTTCCTCACCTGTAAAATGGGGATGATACTAGGGCTGCTTTGAGGGTTAAAAGTTGCATGTCAAAAGCTTAGCACAACCTGCTGTGAGGCAGTAACAAACACTTGTGTTGCTACTTGTTTTACTGTTGTTTTTATGACTTACCTTTTTTGGCGTCTGTCAGAATCCAGGTTGGGACATCAGAAATTGAGCTTGACCAGCTAAATAGAATTTGATGGGAAGGGACCATGGAGGGTACTGAAAAATTAATGTTTCCATACTATATTCTACAAAGAAAACGAGGCCAAGGCTTTCATTCTGTAAATTAAGTGAAACGTATTTTAAAACAAAGTATTTTTCCGTTCCATTAAAGTTTTTTCTTATGAAAAATATCTGTAGAAATAGTGATAAATATGAAACCACTAAGAAGTTCATAACACAAAAGCTAATTTGCAATACCTTTTGTTTTTAAAGACAGAATTGGAGTCTGAAATAATTCACATGGTGGAGGCAACGGCCAAGCATTCTAAAATGCAGGGAGACACGTCCAAGTGAGAAACATTTTGGCTCCGAGGATGCCTTCTTTTTCATGTTCTCAAAACAAAGAACACAGTATTTTCTAAGTTAGGTCAAATTCCTACAATTCATGAAATTGAACAAGTGATAGGAAAAACCAGCTGACGTTCTGTGGTTTCTGGTGAGAAAAGACAGCCACTCAGAGCCAGAGATTATCTACCAAGTAAGGAAGAAGAAAAACCTTTATTTATGGCTATTACACTTTATGCCTAAGAAACCCAGGAAAAGCACAATCCAACAGCCCCAGGGCCTGAGGGTGGGCGCCATCAGTTGATCACAGAGAATTAGTCTAAGCACCCCATGACCTCAAGGCAAAATTGGCGGGAGAGAGGAGAGCCATGAAAATGCAGTGGGGGAGATGTAGGGTCGCCAGAAGATGGATTTCTTCCGACTAAACCAAAGACTCTTGGGCCTGCGAGGCTGGCCTGGCTGGTGCCTAGAATAAGGACCATGTAAAAAGCGAGCTTGGGACTTCCTAATAACTGAGCTACCGGAGCTAGTGTGTGCGAAATGCCAGGTTCCGGCTGCCAGCACATCCAGTGGTGTCCAGTGAAGTTTAAAATCATATTTAATTAAAAACCGCCAGAAGCCTCGACCTCCCCATCGCCTGGCAGGCGTGCCACACCCAGGGGGCACTTTAGCGAACGTGCAGTGAGGGTCCATTCCCTGCAGCGGGCTGGTCCAAGATTTTTGGGGTAAAACTGTTAATATAGACTCAGCAGCCGAGAAGCAGAGCTCTTCAGGTTGCAGACAAGGGCTCCGCAGCTCGCGGGCCTTCCCTCCGGCCCCGGGCCCTGGCTTGACGTTTCCCCCCTCGGTAGGGTGTGGGGCCCTCCGGGCACGGAGGAGGCCAAGCCGCGCGACTGGTGCTCGGAAGGGGCGTCCCTGTGGCCTTCAAAGGCCGGACCTTAGACCCCTCCCCACGCTTCTCAACATCTCAATCCGGATTGTAACATCTCCATGTGGCTTTTAAACAATCGAGCCTAATGGCTCTGGGAGGCCGCGCCGGCGACCTCGGGGAAGTAAGGTGCGAGTCTGGGGGGCCCTGGGCGCCGGGGGAGGAGCTCTCCCTTCCGGAGCCCTGCGCTGCCACGCCGCGGGCCACGGGCCCCGAATTCACCCAGGTGCGGTCTCGCCGCCAGCGCCCGTTGGGTCCGGAATCCCTGGCTCCTGGTTCCAGACTCTCAACCTGGGGGCGCCGGGCGGCGTCCTGGCCGCGCGGGCTGCGGACCGGGGGCAAGATGCCCCGCAAGCCCAGGACCCCGATTCTCCGGCGCTCCAGGCCGCAGCGCCCCTCCCCCACCCCCGGCGCAGCCGGGGCTCCGACCCCAGGCGGGCCTTTAAAAATAGCCGGGAAAGATCCAAGCAACAGGAAGGAACATTTCTTTTTTTTTTTTTTTCCTCTTCTTTTATTTTTTAGTGTGTAAAAATATTTTGCTCCTTAGAGGGAACACCGCCGCTGCAAGTCTCAGCACATAGGGTGCCCTCCCCGCGGACCCACTGCCATCGCCGCCTCTAGGGCCAGACGCGGACACGTCCTCCCCGGATCCGGATCTGGGGCGTGTAAGTGCTCGCTGCGGCCGGCCCACGCCTGACCCCGCGGGCCTGGGAAGGCAGAGGCGGCCGGCGCGGGGGCCCAGGAGGAAGTTGGAGCCGCGGGGTCCGGGAGGGGGCGGGTAGGGGCCGCAGGCCCGAGGCGGAGACCGGGGGGCCGGGGCCACCCCGGGGCGCCACGCCGCGGCCCGCCCG
The DNA here is from genome assembly GCA_004027775.1 of Bradypus variegatus. Classification (NCBI taxonomy): domain Eukaryota; kingdom Metazoa; phylum Chordata; class Mammalia; order Pilosa; family Bradypodidae; genus Bradypus; species Bradypus variegatus. Next base: position 672 of record PVKY010002314.1, on the reverse strand, counting down.
GGTTCGCCTTCCCCCACGTGGCCGGCCGCCGGGAGCCCCACGTGGAAGGGGCGGCCGAGGCAGGAGGGACCCCCACCCGGGCAGCCCCCGGAGGGCGGCCGGGGCGGGGCGGGGCCGGGCTGGGGAGTGCCCGCGGTGCCCGGCCCCCTCGCCTGCCCGCCGCGCCTGTTTGCACTTTCGCGGAGCCACTAATCCCCCGAGAGAGCCGATTTGTAGTGAGGAGTAGCTGTAGGGGGCGAGGCCGGCCCATGTGGGGTTGTGTCATTGGTTTGCAAAGAGAGACCCCGCCTTTGCCCAAAAGAAAAAAAAAAAAAAAGGAGCGAGGAGTGAGCGAGCGGCGACCCTCACCTCCCCTCCCGCCTCGCTCCTGCGCAGCCGGCGGGCACCGGGAGGCGCGGCCCGCGCCGCTTCTTTCCCTTTCCTTTTCTCTCCGGTCTTTTCCTCCTTTTCCCGGAGGAGAAAACAAATAAAGAAAAGCAAATAGCCGGGAGGCGCTCGGCATCCAGGACGTTCCCTTCCCGGATCCAAGTTGGAATTAGCATCCCCTTGAGGGTGAGCGCGGCGCGGGGCGGGCGCGGGCCGGGGACCCCCAGCGCAGACCCCTCCCCGCGGGCGGGCGTGGGGCCGGGGTGGGGGGGGGCTTGGGAGCGGGGTGGGCGGAGGAAGGGGGCG